>CAUYLG010027911.1:0-43633 GCA_963573385.1 Cacajao melanocephalus | reverse complement strand
AGTCAGAGACCAGCCTGGCCAACATGGTGAAACTCTGTCCCTATGTTCTCACTCATAGGCTGGTGATGAACAATAAGAACACATGGACATAGGGAGGGGAGCACTACACACAGGGGTCTGTTGGGGGGGAAATAGGGAAGGGACAGGGGGAGGTGGGGAGGTGGGGAGAGATAGCATGGGAAGAAATCCCTGATATAGGTGAAGGGGAGGAAAGCAGCAAATCACACTGCCACGTGTGTACCTATGCAACAATCTTGCATGTTCTTCACATGTACCCCAAAACCTAAAATACAATAAAAATTTAAAAAAAAATACAAAAATTACTCGGGCAAGGTGGTGCATACCTGTAATTCCAGCTACTTTTGAGGTTGAAGCAGAAGAATCACTTGAACCCGGGAAGTGGAGGTTGCAGTGAGCAGAGATCGCACCATTGCACTCCAAAAAAAAAAAAAAAAGGAAAGAAAAAAGATTGCTTATGGGAATGTAGTCAGGATTTTATGGTAGCACCACTAAGGGAGGGCATTTCTCCATATATTATAACACCTTCAAAGAACACTAAAATAAATATTAAACATCCTCAGTGCTTGCTTGCTCAATAGACAGAAGATTCATAAATCCAGTGAGTCATCCTATACCTGGCCCTGAACTGTCTCTCATGGGTAGGAAACTGTTTGCACAGTTAGGCTTTCCCAGGAACAGGGGACAAATTGCATTTTTGGTGTCTGTTTATTTTCAGCAACTGAAGTCTTTCCAAACAGCAGTTAATGAGAATTTCAGAGACATGGGACTGTCATGAGAAAGCTGTATAATCCAATAGGCCACTTGAGCCAAGATTTTAAGCATGTAAGTGGGACATTAGTCTTTAAGGGGTAACCGCTCCATCCAGGATAACCCAGGTGGCGTTTTCCCATACTTCAGGGTGAGGCATAGAATGGGAGACCCAGTATTCTCAGTCTTAGCTGCAAAGCACAGTGGAATTCTTTATTATTCAGCTGTTAACCTAAGAACATATTTAACTTTATTTTTGAGATGGAGTCTTGCTCTGTTGCCAGGCTGCAGTGCAATGACGCAGTTTTGGCTCACTGCAACCTCTGTATCCTGGGTTCAAGCTATTCTCCCACGTCTGTGTCTGGAGTAGCTGGGACAACAGGTGTGCACCACCACACTCAGCTAATTTTTGTATTTTGAGTACAGAACAGGTTTCACTATGTTGGCCAGGATGGTCTCCATCTCTTGACCTCGTGATCTTCCCACCTTGTCTTAGCAAAGTGTTGGGATTACAGGCGTGAGCCACCGGGCCCAGCCCACATCTAACTCTTGATGAATCTGTTTAGTGAACCAAGGAAGACACTAACTAGATAGCAACTGCTCATTTTTTAAATATACAAATAATCTCATGTTTGGATTTAAGATACTTGTATTCAAGTCCCAGATTTTTCATTAATATACTCTATGACCTTGGGCTACTTCCTGATTCTTCTGGGTCTCAGTATACCTATCATAAAAGAAATAAGAGTACCGAAACAACAACCTCAAAACAAAAATGAGATTGAAGGATTCAGTGGTCACTAGGATTATTTCTGTTTCAAATATGTGTGGTGCTGGAGTTTGACTGACATCCTATAAGCATTTTATGGGCTATAAACATCTAGGAGCCTACTTTTAGAAGTTGAGCTTCTGTGAATATGAATTCTCAAAGATAATCTCTGATTTATGCCTAAAACACGAGAAGAGCTCGCTGTCATAAAAGCAAACCTTGAGGAAGCAATGAGGAGGATGGAAATGGTATATTGGGATATCGCCCAACTCAGTGAATGGTGCCCAGCCCTCACTTCAAAGTTTTATATGTGAATAAAAGAAAAAAAAATGATCAATACGTTCAAAAAGCCTTTTGTAAAACAATACAAGAGAAGTCTAACAGCTAAGTAGGGAATAAACGAAAGGAGGGAAAGACTAAATAGACTTGAGAGTTTTAGAGGAGCGTGAATCATGGCTTAAATATAAATGGCTGAATATTCATCTTGGATTCTCCCATTTATTCACTCTGTGACATGGTGTGAGTTGACTGACAAGGGCTAGCTTCATAGGCATGAGACCTGTGAAGCCACATAAGGTCCTATGCGTAGAAGGGCCTCATGCCTAATTTTATGTTCTGCTACTGCTATCTCAAAATGCTCATAATTTTTGAACAAGGGGCCATACATTTTCACCTTTCACTGATCCTTGAAAATAATGTTGCCAGACATGAGTATAACTTCTCATTTTTTGTTTAATGAAGGAAGTGAGATTTTTTTTTCCCTTTAAGTAGGTTTTTTAATTTTTTTATTATACTTTAAGTTCTGAGGTACCATGTGCAGAATGTGCAGATTTGTTACATAGGTATACATGTGCCATGGCAGTTTGCTACACCTATCAACCTGTCATCTATATTAGGTATTTCTCCTAATGTTATCCCTCTCCCAGTACCTCATCCCATGATAGGCCCTGGTGTGTGATGTTCCCCTCCCTGTGTCCATGTGTTCTCATTGTTCGACTCCCACTTACTAGTGAGAACATGCTGTGTTTGCTTTTCTGTTCTTGTATTACTTTGCTGAGAATGATGGTTTCCAGCTTCATCCATGTCCCTGCAAAGGACATGAACTCATCCATTTTATGCCTGGATAATATTCCATGGTGTGTATGTGCCACATATTCTTTATCCAGTCTATCATTGATGGGCATTTTGGTTTGTTCCAAGTCTTGGCTATTGTGAACAGTGCCGCAATAAACAAACTTGTGCATGTGTCTTTATAATAGAATGATTGATAATCTTTTGTGTATATATCCATTAATGGGATTGCTGGGTCAAATGGTATTTCTAGTTCTAGATCCTTGAGGAATTGCCACACCGTCTTCCATAATGATCGAACTTTTCTAAAATTTGGCTTATTTATCTACAAAATGAGAAGGGTCATACTTAGTTCAGGTTCCTAGTGAGGATTAAGTGAGATAATTATGAAAGCTCCCAATGAGCTCAGTGCATGAAGTATTTGCTAAGTAAATGGTTAAGTCTTATTCTCTGCTTTGATCCATTTCTCTACTCGAATCTATCTGTTCTCTTTAAAAGGAGCCATAAGATTAAGAGGCTTTTTTTTTTTATTTTCCTCCTCAATTTGTTTTCACAGACTAGTGCAGTCCAAATGTGGAAGCATAAAACCATCTTGAATAAAAGCTGGTTTTGGCCAGCTCAGAAATATTAAATACAATAAAATCTCTCATGTGTTTATAGTTGGTGTTGGGGCTTTATATGGACTGATAGTTCTGATAAGGCTTCTGAGAATTTCAACTGGACACTGCATTTCAAACAGGACAACATGCCCCCATCAATAATGAACATTGAGTTTAACCACCATACCCACCACGTCTTTTCTAGACAAATAAGCCCTTAAATGGCCAATATTTTCCTTCAATAAATCTTCTAATGTTATGGGGAAAATGTGAGTTGTTACTATGAAAAGTCACATCATTCATTTCCCTTGAACTCTCCATTCTCAACATATTAGTTTTTAAAGAATCCAAGTTCTTCAATTTCAGAAGATGGCTTCCCTCTTCATCTCCTGCAGAAGAGATTTTAATGAATATCTTTTGTTGTTTATTTCCTGTTCCCACTTACACATTTTTTTGTTTAAAACAAGTTGACATTATCATTTTATGATTATTATGCCTAAAATGTGTGCACTGTAGCCAAGCAGACATGTCAAGTGGGCTATCACATATACATGTCTAGAATGCAAATGAAGAGTCTAGGCTGAAAATACAAATGTGGGTGTAGCTGAGAGAGGGGTGAGATCTTGAAAAGTTCAACTGCCTAATGAGAAAGACAGTAAGAGAGCACACAAAGGGAGAGGAAGAAAAAAATAAGGGAGAGAGAAAGGAACAAAGCAGAAAAAAAATAAGCCCTGAAAAAGAACTCCATTCTCTGAAGAAAGCAGAGGTATATGTGGAGAGAATGAGATAAAGTAGCCATAAAGGTAAGAGCAAAACCAGGCCAGTGTGGAATATTTAGAAAGATATGAAGGGGTGGGACTCAGAACACAGGTGGAAGATTGGGTCTTTGAAAGTTTGAGGGATACATTGTGTCTTATGGTGGGTAGCGAAAGAGAAAGGGAAGATGGAGTGACAGACACAGCAACATGGAAACACTATAATAAAAATCTGGACAATTTTTTGTCCAAGGGAGAGAGTTCAAGGGAAATGAATGATGTGACTTTTCATAGTAACAACTCACATTTTCCCCATAACATTTGCCAGATTAGGCAAATAAAAAGATCATGTTGTACAATATTGGGGTCATACTTATACTACAGTTTTATCTGTTGTTCAGTTGAGGTTTAAATTATACCGGAGCCCTGCATTTTATCTGACAATCCTTTAGGCAGAAAAGATAGGAAGAAAGCACTCCTTCAGAGGATAGAGCACAATAAAAGCCTGAGCCTTGGCAATGCATACTCTGTCTAGGGAATCCCAGATACCTTGTAATAAGCAGACTAGGAAGTTGTTGCAAATGATAAGGCTGCATATCATGGAATGAAAACATATGCTAGTTAAATACATCTCAAGTGCCAGTCCCTCTTCCAGGCAATGCATATAAGATAACTGAATTACAGAAAAATCACAGATAAGGAAATAGAGGTTCAGAGAATAAAAACAACGTGCTCAAAGTCACACAGAAGGTCACTGACACATTTGACAACTCCAATCCCTAGATCAAGTCTCCTTCCTCTGTACCAGTGTTTAAACAATCATAAGAAATTACAGTTTCTCCCAACAGGATCAAGGAACCATATGCAGAGGTACACTACGGTCTTCACTGATTGAGCACTGGGTATCTGGAGAAGTTGCCTTGCGTTTATCTAAGTCTTCTTTCATAATTCTCTGGATACTTCAAAGAATAAAATTGCCACCTTCACTGAAGCATATATATGCACATCTCCTTCTCTAAATGTTCACATTTCTTTGGACAGTCTTATCCTGTTTATTATAAAACCAAACAACTTTGAAGACCTAAATACAAATAGGTTCTTTAAAGGTTTAAGCATGTTTTTCCCCCTTGAGATTTATGCATGTGTATACTCATGGTTTCCAAGCTTTGGCCATTGCCCCAGGGAATAAGACAGCTTGTTTTGGCTATGGTCTGGGGACAGCATAATTGAAACATTGCTAAGATAAATGACATAGAAGTCACAGTGATATCATGACTTTGCCATGAAGCTGTTGCAAAGAAGTCCATTTAAGTCATTGAAATAAATACTTAAAAGGTTGCCCTTTATCTTGGGCTTATGAGAAACTGGATTTTTATTATGACCCCATTATTTTAGATAACTTGACTATTGGCATACTTTAGGTCACTTTCAAAAATACATATTTAATGTCTAATGTTTACTATGTACCAGGAGCAGTTTGATGCTAATAATTTCAGAATAAATTAAATATCATCCCTGACATGCCTCTTTTTTCTCCTGATCTGTTTTTTGCTCCACTAAATTCACCCTCTAATTTTTGTGCCTTTTATCACTGAAAGACAATTTATAGTTTGGATGAAATATCCCTTAGTGACCAAATTTTATGAACTCTAAGAAAGTTCCATATGAGTTCTAGGCTTCCTTGAAGATAGTGAAGAGATAGTTAAGTGCAGAGGTAATTTCGAGATAACATTTTTCTAAATTCTGTGACCAAAATAAGGGACTCTAAGAAATGTTTTAGTTATGTAGGAGTTAATTAGATGATTATTATCATCTTAATAATTTTTTAAATATCTGGAGTATTTTATAGAGTGTTATGATAAAGATAATAAGAGCATGTTGGGGTGGGTCACTGAAGAAGCGCTCCTGATTTGGGCTGGAACAGGGAGTAGGGGTGAGAATGTATGATAAGCAAATCTTCCTGAAGGAAACAATGCCTGAAGAATCATGGAACATTACTTCAAAGAAAGAGCAAAGACTGATATTTCAGGCAGAGATAGCCCAATCGACAAAGACATAAAAACAGGAGGATGTTTTTAAGGTTCTTCAAGGCCAACTCCACCATTTTACAGATGGAATTACTGCCCACTAGAGAGGGAATGTGTGAGTGGAATGCTTGCCTAATGTTTTAAAGAAACTGTCAGAGCAGGAACCAGAACACTAGCCTCCCGACTTCAAATCACTAGTTTTCTATCCCAGCGTGAGATCTTTGTTCTTCATGTTTAGACTACATTTCAAGACCTTATTGCTGGTCAAAGTTCTTATAAACATTCCAGTTACCCAATGCAATATTCCTCCCCACAGGTTGTATGAAATGTCCAAGACCACCCTCTTTGCTAAATGAAAGACTAATTGAAGTTTGTTATGGGATGAACAAACCATGGAATGTCTCTAACTTTCTGACAAGGATAGGTCCTAGTTACTGTTATTCAGAAAAATTCTTTTGAGCAACTTTAAATTGACCCAAGTGGGAAATCTAACTATACCTTGCTTCTTTCTCTCTTTCATTCTCTGTTTACTCCTCTGCTACTTCATCCTCAAATTTTTCTTGATCTTGTCACTTAAAGACAATTTATGTTTTGAGGGATTATCCAATTTAGTTACCATATCGCATAAACTTTAAGAGTTGCATTTGAGTTCTAACCTTCTTTGAGCCTAGGTTAAGAATGCTAGAAGTAGGTTGTTTGACCGCAAGCAAACCACTTCTTTGGTTTCCGTCGTCTTATCGCTCCAGTGAGAGAGATTGGTCTGGCTAAATGTTCAGATTCCTCCCAACCCTAAAGTTTAATATTTTGTTTTCATAATTTACTGGCAGAAATACTGAGTGTCTTACAACTTGTTTTCAAAACTTAAATATTTTTCAGGAGTTTAAGAAAGAGCTTATTTCCCAAACATGAGCTTGTTGATGGCTTGGACACTGTTCCCCCTTTGTTCTATTAAAAAAAAAGTAGCTTTATCCTACCACTTGAAGCTGTATTTCTTCTTGCAAGGCTTCTTGTTTTTGTCCTTGGGTGATTTTTTAATGTTGGTCTCTGTGGCCAAACAAAAACAAAAATAAGGGCAGCCATGGTGGCTCACACCTGTAATACCAGTGCTTTGAGAGGCCATAGCAAACAGAAAACTTTAGGTGAGGAGTTCGAGACCAACTTGGCCAACATGTTGAAACCCCATCTCTACTAAAAATACAAAAATTGGCCAAGTGTGGTAGCAGGCACCTGTAATCCCAGCTACTTGGGAGTCTGAGGCAGGAGAATCACTTGAACCCAGGCAGAGGTTGCAGTGAACCAAGTTAGTGCCACTGCACTCCAGTCTGGGCAATAGAGTAGGACTCCATCTTAATAAGTAAGTAAGTAAATAAATAAACACAAAACCCCAAACATCTCTACAGTTCTGTGGAAGGAAGCCCATTTGAAACACAACTATTAGTATTTCAGCACTTTCAAACAATTTCTCAATTTCCGAAGAATAGTTTGTAATAGTTCCCCCTTTTTTACTGTCTTATGAAAAGTATTCTAAGTAAGCACAGGCTAAAGATGTAAGAGTGTAATCTATATCTTTTGGAAAATTACTGTAAAATGGGATTTTTTTTCTTCTCTAATCTTTAAATTTGGCAAAGACATTTCCATTTTGTTCCAAAGCCAGGTGGTAAGAATGTGGACATCTCTTCATTTCTGAGCTGTAAAATTACCACTACCCTTTGGAGAATTGATAACACACTTAAATAAGCTCCCTCAGATGGAAAGAAACCCTGCTTTTCCAATGGAAAAACTAGAAAATTCTGGGAAAATGTTCATGGTAATCTGTTATACATGCATACTATAGTGTGGTCATGACTGATTTCTTTGATTTTATTGCCTCTGACTTCTTACTTTTTCCCTGTGCTCCTATAATTATGTTCTGCATAGAGTTCCCTAAATGACCTATCATATGCCATGTCTCTATCCAAGGAGAAATGGCAAATGGTAGGAACTCTGTTCCATCTTCCAGGGATGCCTCTTCACCAAATGCTCATTCTGGCGCAATCTGGAAGAGCTCTTTCAGATCACTCCTTATTAGAATCCTTCCCTGACATGCATAAATTGAGTTATCAGCCTAGCCCCAACCATCATAACAGTTCTTACACTGTACTTATAACTACTTTTAAGCATCTAGTAAGCCTGGTGGAATCTACGTTTGATTCATCAACAGATAAAAACAAACAAACCAAACAGTGACAACAACAACAGCAAACTCAGCATGTGCCCGACCAGGCTCTGAAGAGCACTGGATATTAACAGCTAGTGAGGTAAACCTATCTAGGTAAATATATTGTCCAAATGCAGAAACGAACAAGATGAATATCTTCAAGTCATGTTGAAATGATTAGTAAGCTAATTTTATCTGGAATAAGATGAAATGTTTTGAAAGGGTATGATATTTTTGTTGGATAATTTAAGAAGACATAGATTTACCTCCATTCAAGGGGTGTCAGGGTTTATTTCAGAGATTGGTGGGTTCATTCTAATTAAAAATGGGGTTCAGGGTAAAGAAAATAGTGTAACTTTCCATTTATTTCGGGATACCCTCTACTGGGTAGGAGAAAGAGTCAGAAGCCTTGAGTTCAAATCCTTGCTTTGCCACTTAATACCATGTTTGACCCAGCTTCCTCACTAGTAGAAAGGATATGAATAATAAAACATCTCAAATAAGGGGAAAAATCCAAAGGTCATGTGTATTTGAGAGTTGAATTTTCAAATCCAGAATTTCAAGGTACTAGGAGCTTGGAAGAAAAGGTAAGGGAAATTTTCTTGGATAGAGAAAGTCACAGGCTTTTATAATGCATTGCATTTGTATAGGCAGAAAGTAGGAATATGCATATATAGTACATAAGATTGGGAGTGGGCCAAGGCCTTGGTATTTAAGAACGGTGTGACTGTACAGAAGGGTTCACATTGGGAAGGTGAAGGCCTATTTAAATGGAAAAGATAGGGGCTTGATGCCAGGCTAAGGCTTTCATTTGATACATCTTCAATACACCAGTTGATTTCATACATTCCAAATGCCGGTTATGAGACAAGCATGATGCTGAGTGTGAGGGGTCAAACAGGGACAAAGTGGGAACACAAGAATAAATCAGGTGATTTTCCTGTCTCCCATGAATCTCACAGTCCAAGGTGGCAATGTAATTGTCATGTTTTCAGGAAATATTTTGGTGTTTTTCCCAGGCTTAATCTCAGCCCATAGCCATTCCTCAATTAATTTGTGTGAACTAAATATTTCAGCAAATGACTAAATTAAGACACAGTTATCAGTCGGAGTCCAAAGTGTTAAGTGAACCAACATTTTAAATAGCAATTTTAAAACTCTTTTCCATTTACAAAGCTTTTTCTCATCATCTGCCTTATATAATTCTGTAAAGTAAGAAAGTAAGAGGTTTCTTTTTTTAATCAGACCCATTTATCACATTATGTAATTGAGAGTCTAAAGAAGTTATATAATTTATTCATCACCCAGCCATGAATTGCAAACTGGAAACCCAGACCTCTAATTTTAAATCCGTTTTTCTTTTTATCAGTCTCTCTGTAGCAGTTAATCGTATGCATCCCCAAAAGGTAGTTTATAGAGGACTTGAGCCCTGCAGTAGTCTCCCTAAGGAGATACAAAAGCAGAAGAAAATAGAGAAACAAGTCAATGAGATCATCCGTGCAAGGGTTGCTCAGTCATGCCTGGCGCCCAATCAGAAGGGCAGGTGATTTTGCTCCTCTGTAGCAGACTGATACATCTTGCAGAGGCTTAAATAGCTTCTTGATGCAGACTCTGTTCATTGTTCCCATGGAGTCATTCACTTGTTCATTTATGTACTCATTTATTCAGGATGTCTTCCAGCATGGTAAAGCAGGCCAGGACTGAAAGAATGATCTCAGCCTGTCTGTGCAGCTAACCTTGGAAAGAGATCTGGCAGGGATTTCCCTTACCTTTGCTGTAACTGTGGATCAGAAGGCCTAGGAGGCAGCCTATCAGAGAGTTGTGGGTCAAGAAGTTCACTCTAGAGGTAAGATGGCCCCTCCTGAGGCAAGCACCTGGGCCATCCATGTGTCTGTCTGCTTTTCTCAAGCCTTCTCCAGCTCAGGTTACTGTGCCTGACTGTTTTCAGTTCAGGAAATGAGAAAATCAGCTCAGATTCCACCTTCCTTGAACTGAGCAGAGTCATTTCACATACCATGTAAATTCAATCAAATCTTTAAAAAGATCCACTGCTCTCCAATTCAGATATGTGAGCCCCAAAATGACATGTTAATTCCGAGGGAAATAGAGACTTTGAAGTCAGAGAACACAGGGTCAAATCTCAATAAGAAATTTGCTATATGAACTTTAACAAACAATTTAAATGCTCCAAGCTTTAGTTTTCTTAACTGAAAAATAGAGAAAGTATTTACCACACAAGATAGTTGGGAGTATTACATGGAAAATCATGAAGGATAATAATAGCATATCCATTTGTTGTGTGCTAAGCCCTGACCTAATTATAATTTCTAGTGGAATCATCAAATAAATTATTTAACTGGTGAATCTCAGAATTGAACGACGATAGGAACTAGGTAAGTGGCAGAATTCAGAGTCCAGTGTCAAACCTGGATGGATCTGTCTCTACATTCTTGTTTTTCAGTTTGATATTATATTATCTCCATGTTAGATTCTTTTTCCAGTTTCCTTTCTCTACCTTTTCTTTCTACGTTAATTAAAACATCATTTGTCACACTTACACCGGAAGACACTGGGCTTCTCATCTGAATCCAGTGCAACCCAACACCAGTGTTTTATGGTCCTGCTATTAGTGTATCACTTAACTCAAGTAATGTTACATATTCAGCACCAGGTGTTAATTTTTGTTTCCTTACAACTGACTCCAAATTAAAGGCTGTCTGAGACTTTTGCCTGTGGATACCAGCAGCTGAGTGGTATAACACTAAGACCTATGGATTGAGTAGGCAGGTAGACAATCTCCCTGTAACGGCAAGGGTAAGCAAGTGCTGGAGCATGTGGCCACAGGAGGGGTCAGATGGTATCTAGAATGCTCACTGCAGTTTGCATGTGTGTAGCTGGTAGTACTATTTTCCAACTACTCTCATTCCTCTAGGTTTGGTCTACAAGTCAACAAATGTCTGAGCAGGCACAAATAGCAGTCCACCCTCTGAAACACAAATAAAAGAGAATGGAAAGCACTTCTCCATTCTTTTACCCATATTTGAAAGAGCAAGTGGAAACCAGCCAGTGAATGTGAATTCTTTAGGTACAGTTTCTCCATTGAGAATGACTGTGATGACGCTTCACATCTGTTGTAACACTTCTGCCAACTCTTGGGAACTGCAGTCCCTGATGTTTTTTCAACACCTATACAGAAAAGCTCATGTCTACCTTTCCCAGAATGTGAATCATCAGCCCTTGGTACAGCCCTTGTTTTTACCTAAGAAACTGATCTTAAATAATGTCATCATCTTTCTATGCATCCAGACTCACTATCTCACTTGAAAGTGAGACACAGTGGAGAATAGATATATATCCCACAGCTCTAGGATAAGGGCCTGACAAGGACTGGATGTAGAGTCAGTCAGAACCAGGCTGCCTGAGGTTGATAGTTTCTATCCCACAAGCCTCAGCTTGTCCTGCTTCTTTTGCCTGAAATGCTGTTTATTTCTTTCTCATTCACTAATTTTGTTATTCTCCTACCTTTGGCATATAAGGTGTTCAGGTAAAATAAGATTACAGTTTCATCATTGGTAGGTTAGTTTCTAATATGATGAAGGTAAGTCCTTTATGCTACTGTGCACAGGAAATTCTGGTGTTTTTCACAGTGTGACCTATAATGGTTCTCACTGGCACAAGCTTTAAAATGCTATAATTCATAGTGGCAGAACTGTGATGATTGATGGTTGTGTCGCCCAAGTACATTTAAAATGCTCCTTTGTAGTAGAAAATGTGAGAGTGGTGTCAAACTTCGGAGATAGAATTTTGAGCCCAGGAAAGCAATTTTAGTTTTAGAATCCTCAAGAGACTCTGTGGATAACCTTCCCCTGCCTTTTTTAGTAAATATACATCAATTTATCTACAGTTGAAATATTTCATAACAAGCAATGTAAATAAATACATGATTTAATAAAAAGTATGCATATTATGGAAAGGATAAAATAGCCAATTACTACATAAAGCATTGAGACAAGTGTTTGTGTGATCTAATTTAATTTGCATCATGATCTATGAAAAAAATATTTCCCCTACCAATGTGAAAATAGGCTTGAAGAAAGTAAACTATTTGCTTGAAATAACAATGCTCTAGAACTAACCCTTATCTATCAGATCAGAAAACCTATGCTTCTGCTATTTAATAAGATCCAGTATGGATGATGGCTTTTCTCAAGGCCCACTGTTTTTTCAAGGCCCTTGAATTTATAGCACCTTGTAGAGAACAACAGGGAGGAAGAAAGTTGAGCTGTTTTCCACATAAATACTGTCAGGCAGGGAAATCACTAGCCAATTTGAAAACAGAAATGGACTTAAGAAAGCCCACCCCTTGGGCAAAGTTTTGTGGGTCTTGTTCCAGAAGGATTTTTATGCACATACAAGTAAACACACATACAGACAATCCTATGCGTGCTCCTAACTTATATACAAAATAGAATGTTATATACACTGATCTGACACTTGTTTGTATTAGTTAACATATCTTGGAGATTTTTCTCTTTAAATGTAAACAGATCTTAATTCTTTTTATATAGCTACAGAATACTCCATTATATAGATATGCCTTAGTTTGTTTAACTAATGGATGTAGTGTTGCCTTTAATCATTCACTATTACAAGCAATGTCAAAACTAATAACTGTAGACCATCATCATTTTGCCATGTGCACATGTACAGAACTGGAATAGAATCCCAGAGGAGAATTCTGTGAATCAAGAGGTATTTATGTGTTTGTGAACATCATGGGAAATGACAAAATAGGGAGCTCCAACAATTGGTTCTTCCAATAAAATATCATAAGCAGGCAAAAGTTGACAGCATTAGTGTTTTCATAATTCTTGTATATAATAAACAATTTATACAACCAAAGGGGTGCTTAACAAAGAAAGAGGCCTCTGAATTCTGAAAGGAAAGCATTATGGTGCTTTTGCTTACTCATCATTTCCCTTTCTCCAGCTTGGCAGCAGCCATGGGAAAGATGGCCCACATTCCTGGTGTGATTTGATGATGCCAAGGAGCAACAGAGGCCTTCTTTCAAAAAGTTGTTTTGTGCATTTTGACCAGTTTGGTGCTTCCCTGAGGGACCATTGCAGACTCTTGCCTTTATTTCACCTTCTCAGCCTGGGTGGCACATATCAAAACCATTAAAGATGTTTATTACCAGGCCAGGTGGTGGCTCACACCTGCAATCCCAGTACTTTGGGAGGCCAAGGTGGGTAGATCACCTTAGGTCAAGAGTTCGAGACCAGCCTGGCCATAACCTAGAGATACCACATTATAATATTCAGAATGTCTAGTTTTCAGCAACAACAAAAAATTATGAGACATAGAAAGAAACAGAAAAGTAAGGCTTATTTTCTGGAAAAAATAAATTGAAAGGAACCCTAAAACAGCCCCAAAAATGAACGGGCTATGTTACGTATTTACCTATGTACTTATATTTACTGGGGTTCTGTTTTTATTTGTTTGATGTATTGCCTAGCGTCCTTTCATTTTCATCTGAAGGACTCTCTTTAGCATTTCTTGCAGGGAATATCTACTAGCAACAACCTCCTTTAGCTTTTGTCAATCTGAAAATGTGTTAATTTTGCCTTTATTGTTAAAAGATAGATTTTTGCTGGATATGAAATTCCTGGTTGATGAAGTTTTCTTTTTCCTTTTAACACTGTAAATATGTCATCTCATTGCTTTCTGGCCTCCATGGTTTTAGCTGAGATATCATCTATTAATTTTACTGGGTATCCCTTGTACATGATGAGTCACTTCTTTCTTCCTGCTTTCAATATTCTCCCATTGTCTTTCTCTTTTGATAGCTTAAAATGTTTTTTTGTATGAATTTCTTTGTGTTTGTATTTTTTGGAGTTTATTGAATTTCTTAGATGTATAGATGTATTCATCAAATTTGGGAAGTTTGGAGCCACTTTTTTTCTCCTTTTTCTTTCTTTCCTCTCCTTCTAGGATTCCCATTATGTGTATTAGTACACTTGATGGTGTCCTACAGGTCTCCGCAAAATCTTTAATACATTCTGCACTTCTCTACTCTTTAAAAATGCTTTTATATAAGGATAATCTTTTCAAGGACTTACAAAATAACTGAGATTTTTTGCTGTAACCAAGTATGCGGTAGGATTCCACACCTGGAGATGCAGAAGTGACAGATGGTAGAATATGAATCTTCAGGCATCAGCAGCCTGTAGTGAAAGCTTTGGGATTTCACAGGCTATGGAGTTGTTAGAGAACTCATGTCAAATCCTCTTGTACTCTGGAGAATGGAGTTATCTTTTCTGATACCTGAGTAACATCAGTATTGCAAGTGTCTGACACATGGTAGATGCTAAAAACATTTTTTTAAGTTGAGCAAATAAATGAGAACAAGAAAAAAAAAGTTAATAAAGTGGACAGAAAATGAGTTGACAAAGGAGAAGAGAATCCTAGCTCTGCTGAGGACTACTATTAAGATAATTTATTAAAAATGACTGAAGTCCTTGCCTATGTCTGTGTCCTAAGTGGTACTACTTAGGTTTTCTTCTAGAGTTTTTATGGTGTTAGGTCTTACGTTTAAATCTTTAATCCATCTGGGTTAATTTTTGTATAAGGCATAAGGAAGGGATCCAGTTTCAGCTTTCTGCATATGGCTAGCCATGACTAAAACACCAAAAGCAATGGCAACAAAAGCTGAAATAGACAAATGGGATCTAATTAAACTTAAGAGCTTCTGCACAGCAAAAGAAACTGTCATTAAACCAGCAACTAACAGAATGGGAAAAAATTTTTGCAATCTACCCATCTGACAAAGAGCTAATATCCAGAATCTACAAAGAACTTAAAGAAATTTACAAGAAAAAAACAACTCGAACAAAAAGTGGGCAAAGGATATCAACAGACACTTTTCAAAAGAAGACATTTATGCAGCCAACAAACATATGAAAAAAAGCTCATCATCACTGGTCATTAGAGAAATACAAATCAAAACCACATTGAGATACCATCCCATGCCAGTTAGAATGGCGATCATTAAAAAATCAGGAAACTACAGATGCTTGAGAGGATGTAAAGAAATAAGAACACTTTTACACTGTTGGTGGGAGTGCAAATTAGTTCAATCATTGTGGAAGACAGTGTGGCGATTCCTCAAGGATCTGGAACTAGAAATACCATTTGACCGAACAATCTCATTACTGGGTATATACCCAAAGGATTATAAATCATGCTATTATAAAGACACATGCACAAGTATGTTTATTGAGGCACTAGTTACAATAGCAAAGACTTGGAACCAACCAAAATGCCCATCAATGATAGACTGGCTAAAGAAAATGTGGCACATATACACCATGGGATACTATGCAGCCATAAAAACGGATGAGTTCATGTCCTTTGCAGGGACACTGATGAAGCTGGAAACCACCATTCTCAGCAAACCGACATGAGAACAGAAAACCAAACACCGCATGTTCTCATTCATAAGTGGGTGTTGAACAATGAGAACACATGGACACAGGGAGGAGAATATCATACACTGAAGCCTGTTGAGGGATGAGGGGCTAGGTGAGGGATACCAGGGAATGGGGGGATAGGGGAGGGATAGCATTAGGAGAAATACTTAATGTAGATGACGGGAAGATGGATGCAGCAAACATGGCATGTGTATACCTATGTAACAAACCTGCACGTTCTGCACATGTACCCCAGAACTTAAAGTATAATAAAAAAAAAAAACTGAAGTCCAAGTATAATTTACACAGCCCCAGAATAAGTCTAGGTGAAAGGAGCTGAACTGCATGAGGTAATAACAGTCAGACAAATGACCTTTTATGTTCTATTCTTCTTCTATATATTCTGCCCCATCTTCCTTACCACAATCTTGTCTGTCTCTCATTGACGGCTTTATTCTCTTTGCCTGTTTTCTTGATGTGCCAGAAGGATAGATACTCTCAGTGAGGGCTCTTTCATTAGCAAGCATAAACTGGCTGAGATTATTCTAGGCTAGGCAATGTGCTTAAAACTGGGAATTCAGAGATGATTGGGACATAGTCCATACCATATAGGAAACTGAATCTATAGTGGGGTGGGGGGGTGGAGGGATCTCATAAGTACACAAACACAATCTCGTAAGTACACAATTATTCAATGCTGAAGGATTAAAAAAAAGTCATGTATAAATTATTTAAATCTTTATTGAGCACCCAGAGGGATCCAGAATCTGCTGTAGGATGAAAAATTCACTGTAGAAAAACACAACTATAATCTTTGTATACATGGAGAGTTTTTGCTTTGTGGTCACGGAGGGGTTGAGGAGGACCACACAAAAATCAGAGTGTGTTGAGGACTATGAAGGGATTCAATTTTGTGATATTATGACTAGAGAACAGCAGTTGTCTGATGGAGAAAAAAACTACTTAATGTAACTTCTATTGTAGCTGTGTTAAGCCAAACTTCAAATGAAATTTTAGTAGAAGATGGGTAAAGCCCTTGCATTTGTGTTTACAAGAAAATTCAGTTCTATTATTTACTGTTTACAAAACAGTGTAAGTTTCCTTTTCAAACAATATCAGCACCATTATTTTCGTCTGATTATCACAGCTAACACATTAGGGTCATTTAATTGTGAGTGTTTAATTCTTAAATAATTTTTTTTCTTTTTCTTTATAATTATTATTTTAAATCTCATCTTTCCCATCTGTAAATTAAAAACAGGTCAATGAATACCCACCTCACAGTATTATTTATGATCTCAAACGCATAAGATGAAACATATACAAGAACACATAGAAGTGATATTTAATAGATTTCAATAAATTAGAGTTAAATCTAAATCATAAGCTGGGTCAACTGTGTCTTAAAAATTGTATCTGCTAGATCTTAGTCCCCAGAGATATCTAAACAGAAGTAGCATATGATTCCGTATCAAAAATACTGCAGAAGGAATTTCTAAGTTGGATTGGGTCACTAGATTGTAAATTTCAAAGCGAAGATTCACCTGACTTTTCTCTTTTCATGATTTCTAGGACCTAGTTAGGTGTCTGGTATATTGCAGAAGTAATGGTTAATTTCTTGACAACTTTATTGGGCCATGGGTTAGCCAGACATTTGGTCGAATATTATTCTGGTGTGTTTGTGAGACTCTTTGTGTTTGAAATTAACATTTGAATTGGTAGAATGTGTAAAGAAGATTGCTGTTGCTAATGTGGGTAGGCCTAATCCAATCAGCTAAAGACCTGATTAGAACAGAAAGACTAAGAAAATTTCTCTTACCTGACTGCCTTCAGCTAAGAGCTATGCAACCCAACATTGGCTCGTCTTTGTTCTCAAGCCTGCCAGGTTTCTGACTGGAATTTACGACATCAGCTCTACTGTTTCTAGAGCTTCAGAGTCAGATTGGGACTACTAGATCATAAACCTTCTTGGGTTTCCAGCTTGCTGACTGATAGTCTAGGGACTTCTCAGCCTTCATAATCACAGAAGCGAATACCTTATAATAAATCTTTTTAGATCGATTAGATACACATATACTTGGTTCTGTTTCTCTGAAAACCCTGACAAATACAATAAGCAATACATTATTAGTAGAATGAATTAAAGTGTTTAATAATTTTTAATTCAATGTGATTGACTTTCCTACTTCTTATTACTCTAAATTATTTTGTATTTTTCTTGAGCTAGCATTTCACTCTTTTCAAGACAAAATAAATGATTCAATTGTTCTGAAATCAACGGTACTTATGCTAAAGATCTGTTGTCAGGGATGTGTACCAGGACACCCCTTACCTCTCAAATCACTGTTTTGAAGTACAGGGTATGTATATGTCTCATTCAAGGTAGTACTAGCTTTTGAAGAACCCTGGAAATTAAGATATTAATTAAGTTGTACTCAGAGAGTATCTAAAAGCACTTACCAAGCTCACATAGATGCACATAAAAAAATAACATAATAACATAATATATACCAAAGTTGACTTCCTCTAGGAATTAGATGTCCTCCAAGAAAGAATTTCAGGATGGTTGGTTTGAGATGATTTCTGTTCACTTTCTTCAGAACTACTATTTTATAATGTTGTCTGTTCTGTGACAAGATAGTTATGCAGAAAATTTAAAAAACAACATATTTTATACACCGATGAGAGAAATTTAGAAAGACATCACTACGTGGAAAGGTATCGTATGTTCGTGAATTGAAAGAATTAATATTATTAAAATGCCCATAGTACCCACAGTAATCTACAAATTCAATGAAATTTCTATCCAAATAATAATTAGATTCTTTATAAAAATAGGAAAAAATTAAATTCCCATGAAACTATAAAATACCCCAAATAATGAAGTCAATCTTAAGGAAAAGAAATAAAAACTCAACTAAGCTGGAGGCATCACACTATCTGCCCTCAAAAAATAACTACAAAGCTACAGTAAACAAAACAACATGGTCATAGCATAAAAACATACACATAGAAAAATAGAACAGAACAGAGAGCCCAGAAAACAATCTATACATTCACAGATAACTCATTTTTGACCAATAGCCAAGAACACTTACTGGGGAAAAGACAGTGTCTTTAATAAATGGTGTTGAGAAACTGAATATCCACATTCAGAGGAATGAAATTAGAGTTTTCTCTCCTATTATATACAAAAATCAACTAAAAATGGATTAAAGAATTAAAGTAAGACCTGAAACTATAAAGTTACTGAAGAAAAAATATAGGGAAAATATTTCATTACATTAGTCTGGGCAATAACTTTTTTGATATGACCCCAAAATAGACAAATGAGATTACATCAAACCAAAAAAATTTCTGCATAGCAAAGAAAACAATCAAAAAAATGAAGAGACAGCCTACAGAATGGGAGAAAATATTTGCAAACTACACATCTGATAAGGAGTTAATATCCAAAACATATTAAAAAACTCAGCTAAATAGAATGAAAACAAATAACCCAATATTTTAAACTGACAATTCTGAAATAAATATTTTTCAAAAGAGGACATACGAGTGGCCAAAAGGTGCATGACAAATGGCTCAACAACATTAATCATCAGGGAAATACAAATTAAAATCAAACTGAGATATCATCTCACACCTGTGTAATGATTATTATCAAAAATTGAAAGTATAACAGGTGGTTTTGAGAATGTGGAGGAAAAGGAACCCTTGTACATTGTTGGGGGTAATTAGTAGAGCCATATGAAAAACAGTATGGAGTTTCTGCAAAAAGTTTAAAATAGAACTACTGTGTAATCCGGTAATTCCACTTCTGAGTCTATATTTATAGGGAATAAAATCAGTATGTTGAAAACATATCTGCGCTCCCATATTTATTGCACACAGCATTATTCACAATAGCCAAGATACAGAATCAACCTGTTTCCAACAACAAATAAATGTGTAAAGAAAATGTAGTATATATGCACAATGGAATACTCTTCAGCCTCAAAAGAAGAATGAAACCTGTCATTTGTGACAACAAGGACAAACTTGAAAAACATTATGTTACATGAAATAAGCTAGGCACAAAAAGATAAATACTACATGATTGCACTCATGTGGAATCTAAAAAATATTGATCTCATGGAAGAAGAGAGTAAAATGGTTATCAGGGGCTCGACTAGTTGTCAGGGAAGATTTTGGGGAGATATTGGTCAAAGGATACAAAATTTCAGTTAGACAGGAGGGATAAATTTAAGGTATCTATTGTATTGACTATAGTTATTAATATATTGTATTCTTGAAAAATCCTAAGAGAGTAGTTGTAAAGTATTCTCACCACAAAAATAATAACTACATGAGTTAATGCGTATGTTAGCCAGATTTGGCCATTCTACAATGTATGTATACTTCAATACGTCATGTTGTACACAGTAAATTTGTATAATTTTATGCCAGTGTAAAAAATAAAGTAAAATATGAAACACCAAAAGTACAAAATAATCTTTGGTCATCAACTAATCAGTATAGTGATGATGTCTTATATATTTGCTTACAATGAAAGAATATTGAGAGGTGGTTTTTGTGCAAAAAGTAGGAGCATTTCCTCTCATAAAACTTTACATGATGTTTCTTAAGTGTCACCTTGGAATAGCAGAGCTATCCCAGAATTTCAGGTAGCCTTACGGAAGCACTTGTTGGAGGCTCTATTAATTTTTTTTTCCTGCTTTTACTCCCTCTATGGAAACAGTGCTGTGTGTATGCAGAAGCACTGGGAATATTTTTCCAGGATCTCTCTGTGGGGTTCAACGTTGCTTCCAAATCTTTATTTGCATTGAGAGTGTAATTAGATAATTGAAACCAGAACTTGAAATGGCCACTTGCTGTTTTAAGAGGCCAGATAACCTAGAGACAGCAGGTTTGGGTTCTTGCCTTGGTTCCACCACTCCCAGTTGTTAGATCTTGGTTGGACACAACTCCTCATCTCTCTGAGCCACTGTGTCCCCACCGCTTTACCATGGGCACAGAACTACCCATCTCCCAAAATTGTGAAAATTAACTCACTAATAATCATATTAGAGTTTTAATGAATTTGAAGTAAAAATCAAAGTTATTTATCCAGAGGTTTAAGAATTTCAAATTAAGGACTCACACTTAGCTTGTGCTTTTTACTCAGAATTAATGGGACTTAATAGAATCAGTCTGCATATTATTTTCCCCCTCTTCCATATTCAACATATAAATGAGTCTCATGTTTACCTCTGAACATGCTATTTCTTCTAACAGGTATACTATCACTAGATCTTTTCCTCTACATAAGTCCTAACCATCCTTTCAATCCAGTTTAAATCCAATAATAACCCAGGGAAAAATGAAGAGTGAGGAAAGAAAGAGATTTGCCAAAGTCGTTACATGTGTTGTTTCATACACTTACCATTGGGTTTTCTGAATTCACTGGCTCTACAGAAAATTTTGAAAAGTAGAATTCCAATGGCAAAAAAAATTTTTGGACATTTATGAGTTTTGCATGCTGTTGAGACTCTTGGATAAAATTTACTCTGTAAGATTGTATTATTCTTATTTCTGAAAAATCCATTTAAATACTGACATTTCTCAAAATTGGCATTAAAGAGATTATAATGAACAAATTTCTATTTACTTTTGAGGAAGATTTTGCTATAGAGACCCAGCAGTATAATTTGCAATTAACATTTGAGAATAATAGTCCAAAGCTTAAAAGTGGTCATCTAGCCTCAAGGTGAAAGCATGTTTCCAAATAACAGCTAAATTACAAGCTGCATTTTACAGCAGTGCCATAAAGGATGCTTACCAGGAACTGTTTCTGTGCAGAACTCAGGGACAGTATGAGTACACTGACAACATTTTCTAAGAGAGCACTTCCTGTAACAGGTCAGAAACCTTAGAGCTAGCTCTTTAAGCTGATCAATCCATAGGCAAGCTGAATTAAAGGCATTCATAGATTACCTTTTGTCCTGATGTCTGGGGGCAAGATTCCTAGTGCAGAAGAAGGAAGCCACTCACCTCTCAAATTTCCCTGACCACCATAGAGACTATAGGGAGTTGATTTTGTTCTGAAAGAAGACAAAGTCTACATCTCCTTTCAGACTGAAGTCTGGTGAGAGGATGTTATCTGGCTAAGTCCCCAGTGTTTGATAAAGTGATAAAAATAGGGCTAAAATCTGTGTTTATTTTTGAAATCCATCTCAGGACTGAAGATATGAAATGTATTGTGTCTTTTCCTAAAATGTGATATGAATTACAATTGTTCCAAAAACTTCAGAAGTTCCCCCTTTTCTCATCATTACATTCCTGCTGCCTGAAAGAATAATAAACTATCCAAAGTTATTATTGAGTTACAACCACAACTCTCTACCTTCAAATCACAAGTTCTCAAATGGTTTCTAACTATGGCCAAGCCTCCGTGACTTTGATTTTGCTCTTCTCTTGACCTGGATAATGCTACCTGACAAAACCTTTTGAAGATCGACTCAGGCATCACCTCTACTTTCTTGTAGCTCCTTAATTTGGTTGATTGTTATTATTACCCTTATTATCCTTAATGATTGGTTTATATTTTATGTCAGCCAGTTAATTACATATTTTATTTTCTTCCTTCTCCTTCTAAATTTGTATCACTGAGAATATGAGAACTGTGTTTTGTTTTTCTGGATAGCTTCTACAATATTGATAAATGTTCTATAAATGTATGCTGGATTCGAATCTTCCATTGACCAAAGTTTTTACTACCTAACAAATGTAGTAAAAAAGAAGACTGGAACCCAGATCTTCCGAGTCCCAGCTTCAGTTCTCTTTAAATTCCAGGTTGAAAGTTGACTTTGATTTCCATTTTGATCTTGTGTGAAGACACCTCTCCTGTCCCTGGCTTCACACTGGATGCTCAAAGCCAGCAGGGCACACTTTGACATATGCTTATGGATGAAATCACCCTTACTTTTCCTGCAACCTTGGAAAGTCTCACATCTGGTAATCCCAAATCCAAACCCTAAGCCCTTCATCTGGGAGTCCATCTGGCTTTATAAAATCCATAAATGTCTTTGTCAGTCCCAAGTTCTGCTGTGCTAAACATAGTTTTCACACCAAGTTGCCTCTTTAATCCCACCCACCAAGTTCTCAGAAAAGTCATGTAGCGATAATTGTTTTACCCCTGGCTGTCAACATCTGTGATTTAATTATACCCAGCTGTTAAGAACATGCAGAGAAAGACAAAGGAAGGAAGACACAAAGCCCTGCCCCCAGACCCCATCCCTATGACTCAAACGTTTTAGCACCTAGAACTCAGGAACTACTTTAATCATTCTCTTCAAATGTGTAGTGGGGAATTGACGTTAATCCCTTGCAATTTCAAATTAAAATTTCCTCAGATTCTAACGAGAATGCTATTTGAGTTCCCTACCAGAAATGTCAGGCTTTGTTTCAACTTCCTAGATTGGTGACTGGGTAGAGACAGATTTGAAAAGATTTGTGTGGGGCCCTTAGAATTTTTTTTTTTTTTTTTTTTTTTTTTTAGATTGAGTCAAACAAAGTCACCCAGGCAGAATTGCAGTGGTGCGATCTCAGCTCACTGCAACCTCCACCTCCTGGGTTCAAGCGATTCTCCTGCCTCTACCACCTGAGTAGCTGGAACTATAGGCATGTGCCGCCATGCCCAGCTAATTTTTGCATTTTTAGTAGAGATGGGGTTTCACCATGTTGGCCAGGATGGTCCCAATCTCTTGACCTCATGATCTGCCCTCCTTAGCCTCCCAAAGTGTTGGGATTATAGGTGTGAGCCACTGCGCCTGGCCAGAATTTTTAATCTATCCGGGGACTTGTTGGCAAACTTGGAGAAAGCTTTTCCTGCATCTAATACATGGCTCCCCAAAAAGACTTCCTGAGAAAACTGCTTCTATAGAATGTTAATAGGTATTTTCAAGAGAAAGTTAGTGCAAATCATTTAAGAAACACTAGGTAAAGCTAAATCTATCCCTCTAGGTTGTCACTTTCTAAATAAAGAGGGCCTTTATGATGACAATGTATTTGTACTTGCCGAAGGAGAATAGAGCCTGTGGCTTATTTGACCATTAAGCACTTTTCCCACTGAGGCTCTGTTAGAACTAATGGTAACTGGAACATTTTATACAAGCAAAAAACAACAAAAATAAAATAAACAAATGAAAAACAACACAGAAAACTCTAGTACTACTATTCTCTTCTTACATCAGCCTGTGGAGTCACCTCTTGCTTTTACATCCTCTTCTCTGTTTTACTTCCATTTAGTCTATTATTTTATTTTATTAGTTTGTTTATGAACAACTATATGCCAATTTCTTCCTTTCCAAAAAAAATCAATTTTTCTTATTGTCTCCATGTTATTCTGAGATTAAAAAAGCAATGACCTTGAATCCAAAAAATATGAATTCAAGTTTTTGTTCTGGGGCTTAGTGACTGTGTGATCTGGGGCAAATCTCTTTAAGAGTGATTTATGCCTTACTCTTCTGTAAAGGGAAGAAGAAAACAGCCATAAAGATCATTGCAAAACTGAAAAAAAAATGTGAAGCATTTATAAGATGTGATTTACATCAGATCCCCATTATAAATATATGCAAAGCCCCATTCATAGTATTGCTAATGTTATATTGACAGTGGTATTTGCAATAGGAATAGAATAAAAATAGCTTTGAAATAGCATACCACATAAATGTGATGAGGTTTACTGATGCTATTGATAATGGACAGAAGGCAGGGAAATACTGAGATTAGAACTTCACATCCCAATTTTCCCACCTGAATGTTTCCTTTTGACCTGCTACTCTCCCTATCCTGTGCCCATGAAAACCCCAAGCTCCACTGGCAGAGGAGCAGAGCAGTGTGGCAGAGAAGGACAGAGGAGAGAAGTATCTGAATGTTGAGAGGAGAAAAAGCAGCTGGACATCAGATACCATAGCCAAACTCCAGGGGAAGAACAGCTTCCCACTCCATCGTCTTTCCAGCTCCCCATCCCTCTGAGAGCTACTTCCATCACTTAATTAAATCTCCGCATTCACCATCCTTGAGGTCCATGTGTCCAATTCCTCTTGGGCATTGGACAAGAATTCAGGACACCCTGGGTGTGGGAACCCAAAAAGGCTGTCACACTGGCCCTTTGCCCTCACTGGTAGAGAGCAGCTGCCCCATTCAATGAGGCAAATGCCTCACTGAGCTGGTAGCATGCCCTCTAAGGCTCCAGTGGTCACAGGCATCCCTTCCCGATGGCAGAGATAAAAGAGCATTGTAACACATGTGGACACTGCCATGGGGACTAAACAGGGCCTGTTCCCACTGGAGAGAAGTGGTCGGTGGTTCTAGTGTTTGTTCACTCTGGTTCCCGCACATGTCTGCTCACATATTCTCTCCCATAAGGGGTTGAATACAATGGCCGAGTAAACGAGCCACCCCTTTCACAAATCCTACTGAGGGGCCTAGGGAACTCTCCTGTTTCACCATTTTAAGTCAAGTGGCACAGTCAAAAGATTTATATACTCTCCCTGACCCCAGAAAAGTTATTCTAATTTTTATCGTTCATTTAATGCTGAGTTTCCCATCTGAGGGGCTGTAGTCAGGAGGCCTGCAAGAGTATTAATCCCCTTGATCCTTGTGGTTATCCAGAGCCCTTGGACTGCTCACTTCTGCCTCTAACTAGACTCTTCAGTTAACCACTATTTTTGGTACACATATGGTCATTAACTCAGGCAACATAATGTGAACCAGGATGTAGTGAATCACGCTAGTTAATGTCATGATGTCAAAAACACAGTCATGAGGGTATGACCAGTTCTTGTTGAGTGATCCATTTAAATAAGATTTATTTAAAATCAACTAAGGCTTCAGTTGTGACTGGGAGGTTGCATACTTGGATATGTGGCTTAAAAATTGTGTGTCATTGAAGAATTAGATTGGTAGATCTTTATAGACCCTTTGGGCATTGAGATCATTAGATTTTATCAACTGCCTCCAACATATTCCCAACAGCTTGACCCTGAACTTTGTAGTTTTCCTTTTCCCAATTTATAACTCGGAAGTAAAGGCAAACAAAGAATTAAAGGCTGGCCTTGTTGGCCACCACAGATTTGCCACTCAGAGGGAAGTTGAGGCCTAACTGGCGAAGTATAAAGAAAGTTAAAATTTCTCAATAACAATGACATGATTGAAGAACTCTCTGGTTACTGTGGCTTAGTGTCAAAAGTTTTATAGCCAGAAGAGCCTAAATTAAAACTACAGTTCTAGATTCCTGTCCCTGAGCTCTGGTTATCCATTTTCTAAAATGAAATGATGAAATGAGCAACTCAAATAGTAGATTCAGAAAAATAATTTGCAAATGGTAAACCGCTGTGAACATGTGATTGTTGTGTTCTGCTGGTCTTGATCCAGGGGACTGGTAGAGGGCAAATGAAGACTGAGCCAAAAATACAGCATTTCCAGCCCACGCTTTACTTCTGGCCCTCTGCCTTTCCTTTCCCAATTTCACATTCTCACAGTCTCACACTGGGGCTCAGACTGAAGGGAATGTGCCCTAGAGACTGGTGGTTTCCATCAGAGCACAAGCTCCACGTTCTACAGCAGGATTCCCAGTCTTAGCACATGTTGGTCTGGTCTCTGCAATCCCCTAGCTCCACTCTCCTAAATTGCCATCAGTCCCCACAGGACAGCTTCTTGCAATGTGTTGTTTTGTCTCTCCCTGTTGCTACAGCAATCCAGAAAAGATTTGTGTTTCCAATTCTCTGAAAAGGAGACATCTGCTTGCAATTTTTGAAAATCCTTGTCAGGGTCCTCATTTACTGTTTTGATCAGCTCTCCTTGACATGTGAGCAGAGTCCCCAGAGAAGTTAAAAGGGACAAGACCCCTCTAGGCAAACAAGTGTTTTCCATGAGGGCAGCATGCCTATGGATTTCTGTCCTCTGTGGGGTGAATTCCAAGAATGCCCAGATACCAAATTGATCTCCCCAAGCCTAACCTGAGCCTTTTGATTCCACCCAAGAGGGAGAATGGTCAAATCAAGTGGCCCAGATTAAGACTGTCTTCAGTTTAAATTCTGTCAGGAAGTTGTCTCTTCCACGTTTTTATAAGAGCTCATGTGAGTCCTAAAAGTCCTGCCCCTTGCATGTGCCCCATTTTGAGAGGTGACAGTAGGTGACATTGTTTAGGATTGAACAACAGGAATCCTGATCTTTGCTCCTCATTGAATTAACCATATGGCCATAAGTGTAAGAATCACATCTGGGCTTCAGTTTCCTCACATGTCAAATGAGTTGGCTGGATGTCCAGAGCCTCTTTCAAGTCCACAATAACTCTAGACATGAAGATTATCCAGGAGAAGGGCTCCTATACACCTGCTAACCCCCAGGCAGACATTTATCATGGAAATTTAATCACTGGACTACTTTTGGAATAATGTTAAGAAGTATTCTACTCCCCAATGGAGTAGAAAATTTATCTAGACCTTAAAGTCAGAAAGACCTACTTCCAAGCCTTCATATGTTACTTGTTGGTAATGTGACTCAGGGCAATTTACGTAAGGACTCCGGGCTACTGGCAGCTATTTTAGAAATAATTTGTGAAAAGTAGGTAAAGCCATTTATGTAAAGTACAGAGCATGGTGTCTGAAACAAAGCAAGATATATATAATTTCCCATTCCTCTTTTTTTAAATCAACTTTCTAACCTCAAACTAGCCCAAATCCAAACTTATATGTGCACATATTAATGCTTCTACATTTAAAAAATTTGTATAAATTTAAGGGGTACAAGTGCGATTTTGTCACACGGGTATACTGTGCAGTGTTAAAGTCTGGGCTTTTAGTGTATCTATCACCCAAATACCTTTGTGTTTATATATGTGCATATAATAAAATGCATATGTACAGCTGAAAAATCACTCCTCTCCACCCATATCATGGCTTTTGCTTAATTGGGGTGTTAACACTTTTTTTTAAAAAAAATAAATTTTAGTTTAGATTCAGGGGTACATGGGCAGGTTTGCTACATGGATATATTGAGAGATGTGGAGGTTTGGAATACAAATGTTCCTGTCATCCAGGTAGTGAGCATAGTACCCAATGGTTAGTTTTTCAATCCTTACTCCCCTTACACCCCCTTCCCTTTTAGAAGTACCCAGTGTCTATTGTTGTAATCTTTATGTCCATAAATATCCAGTGTTTAGCTTCCACTTATAAGTGAGAATATGTGATATTTGGTTTTCTGTTCCTGTATTAATTTGCTTAGAATTATTATGGCCTCCAACTGCAATCATGTTGCTGCAAAAGGCATGATTTCATTCTTTTTAAGGGTTGTGTAGTATTTTATGGTGTACACGTACCACATTTTCTTTATCCAACCTACCGCTGATGGGCATCTTGGTTGATTCCATGTTTTTGCTATGGTGAATACTGCTGTGATGAACATACAAGTGCATGTAACACTTTCTTCAAAATGGAATTGAACCATCTTCTTTTTCCATTTAATGTTAAATATATTTATGTTATATTTCATATGTTACATATTAATGTTAAACATTTTCATATGTTACATATTAATGTTAAACATTTATATAACATTTTAATGTTCAATACATTTCATATATACTTATATATATTAAATATATAAATATATTTATATTTCATATGTTATATATTAATGTTAAACATATTTATATAACATATTTTAATGTTCAATACATTTCATATATACTTATATGAAATATATATTTATTTATTTTTTTGAGAAGCATCTATTTATATTATTTTCCCACTTTTTAATGGGATTATTTGTTTATTGCTCACTGATTTGTTTGAATTCCTTGTAGATTCTGGATATTAGTTTTTTGTCAGATACACAATGTGAAAACATTTTCTCCCATTCTGTAGGTTGTCTGTTTACTCTGATGATTATTTCTTTTGCTGTGCCGCAGCTTTTTAGTTCCATTAGGTCCCATTTGTTTATTTTAGTTTTTGTTGCTTTTGCTTTTGAGGCTTGGTCATGAATTTTTTTGCCTAGGCCAATGTCCACAAGAGTGTTTTCTGTGTTTCCTTCTTGAATTTTTAGGGTTTCAGCTCCTATATTTAAGTCTTCAATCTATTTTGAGTTACTTTTTTGTATATAGTGAGAGATAGGGATCCAGTTTCATTGCCCAACCAACAGAACACTTCTGCTACCTCTCCAACCACACACATGCACACGCGCACACACACACATACACACACACACACACACACACACAGACACGTGGGTGCCTGATCACCCCCTGGCTCAGGATCTCAAATTAAATATCTTCTCAGTTTTTGTTAGAAACCAAGCAGGTTTTTCTGCTAGTGCATTCCAGGTCCATGTAGATATGACATCTGCATTTGGAAAAGTACCAAATGGAAAGACAAAAAGAGTGCTAGCCCTGTTCCTAGTCTGGAGTGGTCAAACAGTTTCATTTTTTCCCATATTAGAAAAACTGGGAAGACAGCCCCAAAACTGGGGCTTTCTTACTCCTCATGACTGATCCAGTGAGCTACCATGTTCTTGATTTTTGCCAGACCACGTGCTAAGTATGGATTCATATAATTTTATCCCAGTTACTTCTCACAGCCACCCTATGAGATTTACACTATTATTAGTGTCTGTTTATATGTAATGAAACAAAGGCTTAAACAAGTTAAGTGACCTGCCAAAGCTCAGATGGCTAGCAAGTCTCATCCATAAGATCCTCCACCAGATCCCAGTATTCCACAAGACTGACCACTTCCGGATTTGGTCGCTTATTATGTTCTTCCTTCAGTGATGATCTCTAGTCTAATCACTTAAAAAACTACGTAATACTAAATATCTTTACACATAAATCTCCAAACACGATCTCTACAAGGAGCTCCAGATTCATATATTCAACCACCTCATTCATCACCTCCATTTCAAGGTTCTTTAGACATGTCCAACTTATGATCAAAAGTAAATTTCATTTATTACCCTTCTTAATATGTTCCCCACTCTCCCAGTTGTTTGCATGTCAGAAAATATTACTATCATTGAATGATTATCTTTTACACTCTATATACTATCTATCAACAATTCCTGTTCTCTCTACTTTCAAAATATAAACAGAATCTAAGCACTTTTCCCCATCTAAATATAAACTGGGTGTCCAATAGAAATATAACATGAGTCCTACATGCAATTTTAAATTTCCCAGTAGCCACATTTTAAAAAGAAGAAACCATTGACTAACAGATTTAATGGCATTTTATTAACATATTTATTAATGTTTTATTTCATCAATTTGAGCAATTATTTGAGAAAAATATATCATTTCAACATGTACTTAATACAAAACAGATATTAGACATTTTACATTATTTTCTATTAAGCCCTTGCAGTCTGATGCATACTTACAGAGCATGTTCATTTAAAGGAGCTATATTTCAATTATCAGTAAGCATATTTGACCAGTGGCTTCTATGTTGGACAAGTAGTGCAGTTCCAAGGTCATAATCCCCCTAGAATTCTAGGATAGCCTCCTAGCAAGTCTAAATGCTCTACTCATATTCCACCAAGTCTGTGATTTACACCACAGTCTAATGGTCTTTTAAAAATGTCAATCAGATCATGCCACTCTATTATTCAAAATACCTCCAGTTTCCTAGCACTTAAAAAACTCTGAAGCCCTTCCATGGTCTGGCTCCTGACCGCCTCCTTGATAGGGCTCTCTGATCCTCTGCTCTGTGCACTGTCACGCTGTGCTTCAGCATGCTGGCTCTAGCAGACACAGTTGATTGTTTTTCCAGACCCTTTTCTATCTCTTCATTGGTCTTGCACTCATCCACCAGCTTCTGCGAGCTATATCCTCTAATGGCTGACCCCTGGGACTTTGTTTAAAGGACTGCCCCTGGGCATCTGGAGCTAATCCTCCTGCTTGTCCTAGTAGAGACCTGGAATCTAGGGGAGTTGACTTCCTCCCTGGCTCCCTGAGGTGTAGTAAAGCTCCAGGAAAGATGAAGCTAAGGCCAGCACTTTGCGTAAATTCTTACTCTTTCCTGTTCTACCTTCCAGACTCCCTCACAGATTCCTTCTCCAAGTGCTTCCTTAACAAACTACTTATAAGAGAAATGGGCAACCTAACCTAGGACAACGGCCTTAGAAACTCTCCTACATCAGGATTGCCTTTGCAGTCACTATTCCTCAACCTAGAACTCTATTCTCCCATACAGACACATGGCCGGCTACTCTCACTTCCTTCAGGTTTCTGCTCAAACATCACCACCTCAAGGAAAGCTTTCTCTGATGTATTTGTCTGTTTCTCCCTTTCTTCTTCCCTGCTTTATTTTTCCACATAAGAATTATCACCATCTGACCTTATGTAAGTGAGTTTTCTTTTCATTATTGCCTGTTTATTTTATTAGGATATAAGCTTCATGAAAGAAACAACTTTGTTTTGTTCACATAATATTCATAATACTCAGAGATGTGCTTCTAGACACTGATAAATATTTGTTTAGTTAATAAATGTATGAATGAATGAACTGGTGGAGGCACAACCACGGTAGTATTAATTCCAAATGCATACGTGACATGTTTTAAAAGCCTAAATCTACAAAAGCTATTTCTAATTGTAAAGGTGAACACAAATACACATATGTTCAAAAAAACATTTGGTATCAACTGTCCTATAGGCCTAGAAAGCCACACACTCTGCCTCTGTAACAAGGAAATGGCCCCATTTCTTAAGGCAAAAAGAAAAAAAGTATACATTGTTCCTTCAAAACTTCTCTAGCTATTAGGAATTGTAGCTTCTTACTTTCCAAGCCCAACTGTGACTCCAACCAATAGTGCAACAACATTAACCCAATCTCAGATTGAAAACATAACAATTCAGATTAAATAAATGAAATAATTACAAAATGCTACCGCTGTTCCTGGCATATGAGATGTTCTCTATTCACAGTAGCTCTAGTTATTGTGGTGGCTCTTTGCTCCCTGATATCTTACTTAAAACCTGAGTCTTAACTCAATTACATCAATGTGAAAGAATGAGATCTTATTGGGAACAGAACTAGAATTCAGAGGAGGAAGCTGATAAAGTATGCAATGCCACATTTCTAGGACTTTATATCCTGAGCACTGACCACCATAACCTGCACAGAAGTGTTGAGAAGTAGCAGTGAAGGGGAACATATGATTTCCCAGGAGAAAAAGAATTATCATCTTTGTGGCTTTAGTAACAGAGTTGCTCAGTAAACTTTACTGGTAGTTTGCAGTCTGTCTGAAAATACTAGCACATTCTTCCAGTACTCCAGCCAATATTGCTTTTGGAATAGAGATTATTGGCAGATTGTGAAAAGACGACTGAAATAGTTTAGAAATGAGCTTTCGCCTGTGCTAATCACCTCAACCTTTTCCTGTTTAAGTAAGCCAATGAAAAGAGCATGTACTCTGTCTTTAAATGTCAGTTAGCTAGGGAGTCATTTAATTCACCAAGGAAATGCAATTAAATGACAAAATGATGATCACATTAGGATCATTAATATTAATATCAAAACTGCAGCAATATAACAAATGCCATGACATTCCTGGGGAAATGAATATCAACGATGTTCCTATTCTACCACAAAGCTCTGCTTCTGGGAGCAAGATTCAGAGCATACTCTATTCTTCAGTCCCTGGGATGTAACAGTCTTCAGGATGTGGTGCCAGGTCACCTGGGATGTGATGCCAGAGCCTGGGAGCAGTGGTAAATTGGGCAGCACAAGGGTCATGGTCATTATTATCTATTGTCCTGCTGCTGCTCTAACAAATGGCCACACACATAAACAAGTTTTAATGGCTTAAAACAACACAAATCAATTATCTTACCATTCTAGATGTCAGAAGTTCAAAATGGGTCATACAGGGCAAAAATCAAGGAATCGACAGAGCTGTGTTCCTTCTGGAGCCCCTAGAGGAGAATCCATTTCCTTCCCTAATCAAACTTCAAGGCTGCCCTTATTCCTCATCCCTAGCCTCTTCCCCATATTCAAAACCAGGAGCATGGTGGTTTCAAATCTCTCTCTCTCTGTCTGGCCTGTTTTGCATCACATTGCCTTCTGTAACTCTGATGCTCCTTCCTGCAAGGCCCGTTGTGATTACATTGCACACAGCCAGAATAACCTAGAATAGTCTACTCAACTCCAGATCCTTAACTTTAATCACATCTGTAAGGTCTCTTTTGCCCAGTAAAGAAACATTCAGAGGATCTAGAAAATAGAATCTGGACATCTTTGGGACCATTATACTGTCCACTAAATTCCCTGCCATAGAATTCCCTTATTTCTTCTGTATTTTCTGCGCTTTAATCTGTAAACAGTGGACTCTTATGTGGCACAAAGGACTTGCCCAAACTCTGAGGATACTTGACCAAACTCTAGACTGGCTTTCATCTGCACCAGGCTAGGTCCCTGAAGGCAACCTCTGCTTCCGTGCTGAGTTTTTACTGGAGGAAACACAAGCCACCAAACTCCGAAAGGTACATTGTTCCAACCCACTTTGCCATACTATTTTAAGTAATTTTCCACTTACCCCTTTTTTTGTAACTTTCCATTTCTACATAGCTTCCAGTCCCTTTCTCATTCCTGCTTAGTCTAGTTTTCTTTTCTATGTATTCTCCCTTTAAAAACCTTTGTTATCTTTGTCTTAGTTGGAGTTGAGCTTGTTCTATATTAGTCTCTCCTCCTTCTACAGTAATCTGAATAAAATCCATCTTCCCACCTTTAACAAGTATCTGGCTCTGTTTTCTCTTTGACCCCTCTGTCACAGAAAACATCAGAAAAGGATCTGACCTAAACCTTTTGCACCTTTCTGTGATTTGGAGTCTTTGTGTCTTCTCACAGAAATACAGGTCAGAGGTTTTGTAATACAGAGAGGTCAAGCCAACTTATCAGTTTAACACAATTATGAAGAAAGAAGGTGTTTTATGGGAGATGCTACCAGAACCATGCCACCTGACCTATGTGCCAGGCAGGGTGACAATATGAATTAGGATTGTGAAACAGATCAGAGAACCTTCATGAAAGAGATAGGGTTTGATTTGAGCTGGAAAAATTATCAAAACCTGGTGGAGGAGTGAATGCAAAGAAAGAACAGAGGGGTGTGAAGGCAAGAGATATCTGAAACTCAAGAGATCCAAGAAGCACATGATAAACCTTCTCTGTGAAGATGTATAAAAATGTCACTTTCTTCAAGTGATATTTTCTTTACTGGTCAGTTGCTTTTATAATCCACTCCTCCTTAGTCTCCCTTGCTCTTTTCCATATTTTCCCTTTATAATTTCATGTTTGCAAGATCAGAATAAACAGGGATCTTTATACTCCCCACCAAGATTCAGTGGTTAGTGGTGTTGCTGCCACATAGATGGACAGTCACGTGTTGGGTCCAGTCACCTGCACTCTGTTCCTCATGACGTGAGTGATCAAAGACTAGAATCTCAACTACCTGACAGCTTTGTCTCTATTGTTAGAAAGATTTGCTAGATCTGAGGATAGGAGGGATGGTGTAGTCTTGATCTGTCTTATTCTGCATATATGTTTTGGCCAAAATGTTCCTTCCATGGTCAGAAACAGGGTAGAAAGATGAATGCTACAAACACACGTATGACTCCCTTCCCTGGTGACTACTCTACTCCAACCAAGACTTTCATGGGAGTATCCTGAGCTAAATAAATGTTTATTTTAAATGCAAAAAAAAAAAAAAAAACCAAAAAACGGCTCCTAGGAGAAATGTTAACCAACAACCATAGCCCACAGGTATCACAGAAACAATTAATTGAATCCTTTACAACCCCTTGCAGTTTTATAGCCTGGCTACCACTATAGACACTAGTCATGGGCTATTGCCTTCTTAAATGCCAAAGTTACGTATATCAAAATTGTCTCATATCTGAATAAGAGATACCTAGTTTTCCACAAAGAGAGAAATACTTGTTCATTTTCTTAATACATTAGCAGAGCACAAGATCTGTGCCTAAAAAGAGAAAGGAACTTTTTTTTTCCTTCTGGTGTCCATAGTCTTTAAGGAAAAAAAAAATCAAATAAGCATAACTTTTATGGAAGCATAATGAGCACAAGGAAAAAAATTACCTAGCTGATTAGGGAAGGCATTATAGAAGAGGTTATAGTTAAAGCAATTCTTCATGGTGAAATAGTGAGAATTTGATAGGTATAGATTCTCAGGGAAGAAAATGATAGGCAAAAAGAATCGAATTGCAAAACCCCAGAGGAATAAGAATATGATATATTGCTGAAATGTTACAAGTTCCATGCTTAGGAGTTCAGGTGCAAAAGAGTTTTTAGTGAGAAATAAAATCAGAAAAGGAGAATGAACTGGATCATGAGAAACCCTGCATGCTACATATAAGATATAAACTTCACCCTGTAGGTGATGAGAAGCCACTTAAACAATTGACACAAGGAATGACTATGCCCAGATTTAGAACTGAAAGTGATGGCGTGGTCAAGCAGTGTGGAGGATGTTGAAAAACATAGTGAGACTGAACAGTGAGGGAGTGAGACCGCATTCCAGGCCAATGGACAATTCAATCTGCTGGAAGTTTTAATAGTAAAGAAGAGTTGAATTAAAAAAAATACTTAAGGTAGAATGTACTGGAAGTGAATACCAACTGATGACGGAGAAAGAGAGAATGGGGAAGATTAAAATGAGTTCTAGGCACTTGGTTTCAGGTACTGGGAGACACTGGTGACGTTGACTGCATGAGAGGCAATAGAAAAAAAAATGTTTCTCCAAAGAAGTCTTCCACCATGAACTTACAGAGTTGGGAGGGAATAGTTCTTATAACTGGACATGTCCCTTAGCCATTGGAAGGCTGGGACTTCATATAGAATGCCTTTACAGGAAGCAGGCATGTCCTGATGACTACAGTGTTTAAATAGATTAAAATACTCAGATTGTCTGGAAAATATTTCACCATTAGGAGTGATCTAACTATGAAAGTGTCTATTTGGAACCAGCCCCAACTCTTAAACATCTGAAAGACTTTTCCTTGCAAGGAGGTGAAATAAGCAATACGAACTTCTCCCTGACAGTGTCAGGAATTTTGCAAAAAGCAATGCTGGGAATAGCTAATTCTTCTGAGAAAGTGAAGCTCAGCAGGTTGGCAGTGGGCCATGGAATCATTGCTTTTAAAACTGAAATAAAATTAGAATAGGATCTGGCTGGATTGCAATCTTCTACCGGACTGATAATGTAAATTTTTCTGATTTGTGACTCTGAAACAGATTATGGGTAAAAAAGAGGCTGGTCAGTTGCAGTGATACAGTTTTTCTGACCCCTTTAGATGTGTGGGTTAACTTCAAAATAGAAAATTACTAAATCTCAGAGCAAAATCACAGACTACAGATGAGCTTCTTTAATCTCATCTTGTAAAATAGAAAGTTGAAGTCTAAGAAATATTAAGAAACTTACCAAAGATCAAACAATATTCTGGATATGGGGACTGGTTAACTCACATGATGAACAAATTCTGAAAAACTTGAATTAGCCTATAACTGGGTGCCTATAAATGAATAGTGTTTGCTGTGTACTTGCTGTATGCAGGGATGTATCCCAAATATAAGACATGTCAAGTATCAATTATAAGTTTAGGTCAGTTTTAGAATAATGAAATTCCCATGGACCGGTTGGGTAGAGTAAATTTTACATTACTTAGATCTACTTATCTTTATTACTTAAGACCATTAACCAGTTTTTCAACCTATATCTCATACAATAGCCTGAAGACTCCCAGGATCCTGCCGTGCCTTTGGAACCCACCATATTATCATCCTCCTTATCACTGCTAATTTCTTCAGTGGTTTCTACGTTGCAAGTACAGTCATCTATTATCTTATCTGATCTCACAGTCATCTTATAAGGCTGGTACATACTATCATTATTGCCATTCTGTAGAAGTGAAGTTCGGAAAGATACAAAAGTGGAAACCCCTGATAAATAGTATTGCTTATTTCACATAACAGTTACATTGAAGAACCTGCACTAAAGATTGTGAAGGTTAGAGGGGACTTGACGGTTATATTTGCCAAACCTCTGCGTAGTTCTCAGCAACAAGATACCCATCCTACTTCTGCTCTGATGGACTCAGGAATGAGGATTTATTACCAACAAACGCAGTTATCTTCAATTCATGTATTTGTAACTGTTCTTCCTTATAATGAAGCTGAACTCAGTATCTTTATAACATTTAATTACTAGTCCCAGTCATATCCTCTTGAGAGGCTCTCAGTAGTTCAAAAGTGTCATCTATCTGAGAGTTATTCAAATACGTGAAAACAGAGTCTTCTTTCCAATCTTTAGTTTCCTTCAGTTCTCTTTCACATGTTCTCACTCCAATCTCTTACCATTTTTATTATTCTCTTTCAGAAATGCTTTAATTATCAATAATTCTCTCACCAAAAGCAAAACAAAGCAGCACAAACACAAACCTCCAGAAGTAAATCTCTCACCAAAAGCAAAACAAAACATCACAAACACAAACCTCCATTAAGTAAATCACTCACTTAAATTTAAGTGAGTGAATATATTAAAGAAAAGAACACAAGCGAAAGATACAGGTTAAATCCTTACTTTGTCATTTGCTGAGCTAAGTCCGCTTACCTTCTCTGTATCTCAGTGCCCAATTGTTAAATTGAGATAATGATACTGCACACATTGTTTATTAAGGACAAAATAAAATAATAGGCAGTCAATTTATTGTGGTTAATTCTATTGTGCTTCACAGATATTGCAGTTTTTATAGATGGAAGGTTTGTGGCAACCCCAGATCTAGTCTACTGGTGGCATTTTTCCAACAGTATGTGCTCACTTTGTGTCTCTGTGTTACATTTTATCAATTCTCACACTACCCTAAGCTGTTTTGTTATTATTTTATTTGTTATGGTTATCTGTGAGCAGTAATCTTTGATGTTACTATTGTAATTGTTTGGAGGCACCAAGAACTACACCCATACAAGACAGCAAATGATCGATAAATGTGTGTGTTCTGACTGCTCCACCAACCTGAATTCCCCCACCTCTCACCCTCTCTTCAGGCCTACGTTATTCCCGAGAAACAACATTACTGAAATTAGGCCAAAAGTCACATGTCTCTCACTTTAAATCAAAAGCTAGAAATGACTAAACTCAGTGAGGAAGACATGCTGAAAGCCAAGAGAGGAGAAAAAAAAAAAGAAAAAAAAAAGAAAGTTTCTTATGCCAAACAGTTAGCCAAGTTGTGAATCCAAGGGAAACATTCTTGAAGGAAAAGTGCTACTCCAGTGAACACATGAATAAGAAAGCGAAACAGTTTTATTCCTCATATAAGATAGTTTTAGTTTGATAGAAGATCAAACCATCCACCCATCCACAGCAATCCCTTAAGCTAAAGCCTAATGCAAAGCAAGGCCTTAACTTTCTTCACTTCTATGAATGCTGAGAGGAAGCTTCAGAAGAATTCTGAAACTAAGCAGTTTGGTTCATAATGTTTAAGGAAAGAAGCTGTCTCTAAAGCATGAAAGTGCAAGGTGAAGCAACAAGTTTTGATGTAGAAGCTGCTGCAAGTTATCAAGAAGATAAGATAATTGATGAAGATGGCTACACTGAATAACAGATTTTCAGTGTAGATGAAACAGCCTTATATTGAAAGATGTATTAGTCCATTTTTATGCTGATGATAAAGATATATCCCAGACTGGGAAGAAAAAGAGTTTTAATTGGACTTACAGTTCCACATGGCTGGGGAGGACTCAGAATCATGGCAGGAGGTAAAAGGCACTATTTACATGGCAGTGGCAGGAGAAAAATGAGGAAGATGCAAAAGTGGAAACCCCTGATAAACCATCAGATCTTGTGAGAATTATTCACTACCATGACAACAGTATGGGGGAAACTGTCCCCATGTTTCAAATTATCTTTCACCAGGTCTCTCTCACAACATATTGGAATTATGGGAGTCCAGTTCAAGATGAGATTTGGGTGGGGACACAGAGACAAACCATATCAAAGAAGATGCCATGTAGGACTTTTATAGCTAGAGAGGAGACATCAATGCCTGACTTTAAAGCTTCAGTGGACATGCTGATTCTTGTTAGGGGCTAATGCAGCTGTGACTTTCAATTGAAGCCAATTCTCATTTTCCATCCAAAAAATTCTAGGACACTTAAAAACTATGATAAATATATTCCTCCAATGTCCTGTAAATAAAATAAAAGACTATAAAGGCTGTATGGCAGAAAATCTGTTTATAGAATGGTTTACTGAACATTTTAAACCCAATTTTGAGACCTACTGCTAAGAAAAAAAAAGATTTCTTTCTAAATATTACAGTCCATTGATAATGCACCTAGTCATCCAAGGTCTCTGATGAAGTACAAGGAAATTAATGTTGCTTTCATGCCTGCTAACACAACATCCATTCTACAACCCATGAATCAAGCAATAATTTTGATTTTTAGGTGTTATTGTTTAAGACATTTTGTAAGGCTTTAGCTACCATACAAAGTAGTTCCTCTGATTTAGGCAAAGTAAGTTGGAAACCTTCTAGGAAGGACTCACCATTTTAGGCATCACTAAGAATTATTCATGATTCATGGGAGGAGGTCAAAATTTCAACATTAACAGGGCTTTTGAAGAAGTTTATTCTAAACTTCATGAGTGACTTTGAGGAATTCAAGACTTCAATGGAGGAAGTAACTGCAGATGAGGTGTAAATAGAAGTAGACAGAATTAGGAGTAGAAGATGTGACAGAATTGTTGCCATCTCATGATAAAATTTTAACAAATTAGAAGTTGCTACTTATTGATGAGCAAAGAATGTGGTTTTTTAAGGTGGAATTTATTAGTGAAGATGCTGAGAAAATTGTTAAAATGACAGCAAAGGCTTTGCAATACTAAGAATACTACATAAATGTAGTTGTTAAAGCAGTAGCAGGGTTTGAGAGAATTCACTCCAATTTTATTTGTTTTATTCATTTATTCATTTGTTAATGACAAAGCCTCACTTTCTCATCCAGGATGGAGTGCCGTGGTGGTCATAGCTCACTGCAGCGTCAAAGTCCTGGGCTCAAGCAATCTGCCCACCTCAGCCTCCAGAGTAGCTAGGACTACAGGCACATACCATCACTCTTGGCTATTATTAATTAATTAATTAATTTATTGTTGTTGTTGTTGTTAGAGACAGGGTCTTGCTTTGTTACCCAGGCAGTTCTCAAACATCTGGCCTAAAATGAGCCTCCTGCCTCGGCCCCTCCAAGCACTGAGATTATAGGCATAAGCCATGAGACCAACTTCCAAATTTTGAAAGAAGTTTTACTTTGGGTAAAATGCTATCAAACAGCATCACATGCTACAGAGAAATATTTTATGAAAGGAAATCAATCAATACAGCAAACTTCATTGTTGTCTTATTTTTTTAAATTACCACAGCCACCTAACCTTTAGCAACCACCACCCTGATCAGTTAGCAGCCATCAACATTGAGGCAAGACCCTCTGCTAGCAAAAAGATTACAACTCACTGAAGGTTCAGATGACTGTTAGCATTGTTTAGTAATAAAATATTTTAATTAAGGTATGTACATTTTTAGACATAATGCTATTGCATACTTACTAGACTACAGTATAATGTAATCATAATTTTTATATGCACTGTTAAACTAAAAAATTTGTGTCACTTGCTTACTTGTGACATTTCCTTTGTTGCAGTGGTTTGGAATTGAAGCCACAATATATTAGAAGTATTAACTGTGTATACAGAATATCATATTGTATCTAGAGATAATAAGCATTCAAAATGATGATTTAAGATTATTTATAAAGAACTTTCACATTCAGAAACATTGAGCAGATCTACTTTTCTCCTGGTAAGTACAACTAAAACCTGTAGATATTATATATACAAACACACAAAAGAAGACTGAGAAGGTTGAGGAGAAAAAGGCAGACCATCTAGGGACCTTGTGACCTGAAGAACAATGAGATAGTGAGTTCTGTGGGTTTCTTTTTGCCTCATATATTCAAGACTGGGAGTCGAAGAAGTCAGTAATCTAAAAATGCTGATAAACATAGATATTTGCATTATCATAGACCAAAATCTCTAACAAAAGCTTTCTGGTTTTTCTCTCTAGCAAAAGACTAGGAAAGGAACAGTCAAGTCAGACATAAAGACAGATTTTAGACAACCATCAATCTGCCATGGTCAAACACATCAGAAACTGTGACCAATCTATATTTGCACCAGCAAATGCCAGGTGAGGAGCAGCCTAGATGTCCAGCCTCTCAAGGCTATAATGAAGCACCCCCAATACCAGAGACTGGGGTAGTTTAAGAGACCAAGTTAGGAACAATGATTTTAATTCTTGTAGCCAGAATGGGCCATCCTGCTGGTGTCATTAGAGATCATATAAAATTTCTGGACTTCTACCCCAACTCCCCATTTCCCTCCACACTGGGACAGTGTCAGGGCAGTCCTCGTGAAGATTCAGGACTTTCAGCATCATCCCAAGTAATGAAACTGACCCTTCTGTAGTGGTAGTGGAGATCCCTTAGAAAGCCAGACTCCTTCTCCCCAAAATAACAATGAGCCTCCCTTCCTTAAGTGTCAGTGGAGATCAAGTAGAGAACCCGGACTTTTACCATCACCAAATAGTAACAAGACGGTCTTCTTCCTTCCCCTGGCAGGGCAATGTCAGAGAAAACCAGTCTTATTTAAATATTAGGTTTAAATAAGATCTAGATTTTTACAAAATAATCTCCTTATTTTAATTTAAAATCACTCATGATACCAATAATTAAGATGACCTCAAACAGAATGAAAAACAACAATAAATAATAAACTAAGATAACAGAGATGTATCAGCTGACTTTTTTTTTTTTTTTTTTTTTTTTTTTGAGACAGTCTCGCTCTATCGTCAGGCCGGAGTGCAGTGGCGCAATCCTGGCTCACTGCAACTTCCATTTTCCGGTTTCAAGCCATTCTCCTGCCTCAGCCTCCCCAGTAGCTGGGACTACAGGCACGCACCACCATGCCCGGCTAATTTTTTGTACGTTAGTAGAGACGGGGTTTCACCATGTTGGCCAGGATGGCCTCCATCTGTTGATTCTGTGATCTGCCCTCCTCAGCCTCCCAAAGTGCTGGGATTACAGGCATGAGCCACCGCCCTCGGCCAACAAAGATTTTAAAGGGTAAAGCTGCATAAAGAGAAGTAAGCTTTCTATACTTTACTCCATTTAGCAAAATGATGGTAACAGTAGACTGCAATAACTTATGTATAAGTGATATAGTATCTAGAGAAACCACAAAAGATACATCAAATTGTAATTCTAAGAAATATTTAGTAACCCACAGGAAGGCAGGGGAAATTAGAAAACTGTAAAACATTACAAACAAAACAAAAAGATCAAATCAAATAGCAGACTTAAAGCCTAACATAGCAATAATTACATCAAATGTAAATCACTTAAACAATTAAAACAACAATTAAAAGACAAATATTGGCAAAGTTGCTTTAAAAAATATAACCCAGTCATTTGCTACACAGAAGAAACTCCAAATATTAAGGGGTAGTTCAAAAGTAATTGTGATTTTTGCCATCGAAAGTAATGGCAAAAAACACAATTATTTTTGCACCAACCTAATATAATGATACAGGCAGGTTAAAAGTAGAAAGATGAAAACAGTATATCATGTGAATTTTTATTGAAGGAAAACAAAAATGGCTATGTTAATGTAAGATAAAGTAGACTTCAGAGCAAAGAAAATCATCAAAGACAGAAAAGGGTATTACACAATAAAAAAGGGTCAATATAACAAGAGGATATACCAGACCTAAGTGTGTGTGCATAAAATAACAGAGCTGAAAAATCTATGAAACAAAACTGATGGAGAAATAAATAAGTGTACAATTATAGTTGGAGACTTCAACACACCTTTTTCAGTAATTGATAGAACAACTAGACAGAAAATCAAAAATAATATGGAAAATTTACATCATCATAATTTACAATAGAATCGAATCAACATTTAAAGAACATTTTACTCAACAATAACAGTATACACATTCTTTTCCAGTGTCAGTGGAACAGATGCCAAGATATACCATCTCCTAGGACTACAAAGAAACCTCAAAAAATTTAAAAGAATTTAAAGTAATCCAATGTCCTCTGACCACAATGGAATCAAACTGTAAATAAGCAACAGAAATATGGGGAAAATTTCTGAATACTTGGAAACTGAACAACATCCATCTAAATAGTTCATGGGTCAAATATAACATCTCACAGGAATAAAGAAAATGCATTGAAAATGAAATACAACATATTAAAATCTGTAGAACACAGCTAAAGCATGGCTGAGAAGAAAATGTATATTGTTAAATATGTATATCAGAAAAGAGAAAAAGTCAAAATAAGCCCAAAGCAAGCAAAAAGAGAAAAAAGAAAAGAAAAACTAAGAACAAAAATTAATGAAATAGAAAATAGAAAAACAATATGGAAAACCAATTAAACAAAAACATAGTTCTTTGGAAAGATCAATAAATCTGACAACCCTCTAGTGAGATTGGCAAAGAAAAAAATTAAAGAAGATGCAAACTATAAAGCTCATGAACAAATCGGTGGATATGACTACAGAACCTGTAGACATAAAAAAGATAATGAAGAATGGCTCCAAACAAAGCTAGACATGTAAATCTGACAACTTAGACAACACGAACACTTCCTTGAAAAACACAAATTGTTATTCAAAATAAAACAGGTGATTTGTACAGTCCTATAGCTATTCAGGAAACCAATTTTATAATTTTTTTTTTTGAAAGAAAGGAAAAGAGAGGAAAGAAAGTGAGAGTGAAAGAAAGAAAGAAAAAGAATGTACGAGAGAAAGAAAGAGGAAGAAAAAGAGGGAGAGAGAACAGGATTCTTGTTCTACTGCCCAGGCTAGAAT
>CAUYLG010027910.1:0-40971 GCA_963573385.1 Cacajao melanocephalus | reverse complement strand
AATTTCTATTTCTAGGTCCTTGAGGAATCGCCACACTGTCTTCCACAATGGTTGAACTAATTTACACTTCCACCAACAGTGTAAAAGTGTTCCTATTTCTCCATATCCTCGCCAGCATCTGTTGTCTTTAATTTTTTTTTGAGACAGAGTCTTGCTCTGTCAATAGGCTGGAGAGCAGTGGCATGACCTCGGCTTATTTCAGCCTCCATTTCCTGGATTCAAGTGATTCTCCAGCCTCAGCCTCCTGGGTAGCTGGGATTACAGGTGCACATCACCATGCCCAGCTATTTTTTGTATTTTTAGTAGAGATGGGTTTCAACATTTTGGCCAGGCTGCTTTTGAACTCCTGACCCCAGGTGATCTGCCTGCCTTAGCCTCCTAAATTGCTGGGATTAGAGGCAGGAGCCACTGTGCCAGGCCCAATTTCCTCATTTCTATCTGATTACATAATAACTATTATGTACAGCCCATTTCAAAGGCAAAATCCTCCCTCCTGTCCTCACTCCAATCAGATGTACTATGGATATTCTTTTAAAAACAACAAGCAAACAATTATACTTTGCTTTATATGTGATAGAATGTATACAAATATTTTCTTCCATAATTTTTGAGAACAGTAACTGCATCTAACCAATCTTCCTATTCTCCACTGGACTGACCATAGCATTTTGAATATAATTTGGAATCAATTAAATACATAAATAAATAAGTAAACTTTTATGGTGCAGAGAAAGTATTATTATTTTATTTTAAAAGCGCTCTGAGATGTAAACTACTTTTCTGGGATAGTGCCAAATAAAAATGCAATCAAGAATTTAAAGCATTCTGAAAATATTGAGAAAGATCACTATACAAGAAGACTAAGAGTTTGTTTAAAAATATGAGAAACAATAAAAAATGATGCATATGTCTGACTTTAGCAAAAGCATGTGTTTTCTGGAGTAAGCAAGGCAGGAAGTAAAATGGACATCCTATTAATGCCTCTCATATGCAGAGATGGCCAAGGTCTGGTGGTGATTTTCATGATGATGGGTCTGGGAAGCTTATTATTTTGTAACCAGCTATATTACCTTCCCCCAGCAAAAGGCATTTATTTACCTTCTTTCCTCTTTTATTCACTTAAGACATAAAGAGAAGTATCACTGCTTCAGAATTAGGTTCACTGATTCAGAACTGGGCTATTTCAATAAGCAAGGCAATTTTATTACAGATATCAGATGCAACACATATTTGATAAATCTTAATAACCATATTCTTACACCTACACAATAAATTACTAGTAAAAACTGCTGTAGCTGTGACATTTTCACTATTTGCATTGACATGAACTCTTACATAGGCATATATTCTAATTTTGAAAAGAAAAGCTTTCACAAATATTATGACATTTGATTGAATTGAGTAACTTAAAAAACATCTTATTAAAATATCTTATAAAGTTGGATTTCTCTTCAAAAGCAGTATAAAACAAGTCTGTAATTATATCTAGCACTTTTTCCTCAAGATGACATGAACTATTTCTTATACTGATATTTCAGAACTTCTCTTTGTCCCTGTTTTTCTGTCTCTGTGTCCTACACAATTAATGACTTCAAACTTCTAGTTGACTTTAATTATCTGATTCTCATGTTTCTTCATTACACTATTCAAACTCTTTGAACAGAGGAACAAAGCATTTCATAGTCAAACTTGAATAGATTATTATAAAAAATATTTAAAGGTAATTCAAGGATTCCTATACTTAAAGTTATTTGTATTTTGGAAAAAGATGTCTTGAGTGTCTATAAACCAAAAGTATAAAAGGAAATAAATAACAAAAATTACCCGAATTTTAAGCAACATGGAAACTAACTGGGTAGACCTCCCCATGAGAGTTTCCCAATAAACCGTGCTGCCTGGGGTATGCCATATTGTGCTCCATTTAACAATCTGATTTGATCTCTAGCTCAGATGTTTTAATCTTGTTGTTGGATCTTTTACCCTTTCTTTAAGTGCTTAAGTGAGTAAAACATAATTGAAATCATATGCAATATTATAAAAATAGTTGATATTGTACACCTTTTACATAAACTGCCTTAACTTCATGTGCAATAAGTCATTTAATCCACTTGTTATCAACTAGAAGTAATGTTACCTCCCAGGGGACATTTTCAATGGAAATATTTTTTGTTTGTCAATATTGGAGTTGTGATATCTAATGGGTAGATACCAGGAATGCTACTAAGCATCCTGCAATTCATAGAAAGGACTAACTCTTGAAAAAAAATGATCTGTTACAAAATGTCAATAGTGTCAAAACTGAGAAACTGTAATTTATTCTTTTTACAAAACCTGTGAGATAAATAGCTATTATCACGAGTTTAGCGATTCTTTTTTTCTTTTAATGAGGAAATTATAGTGTTAACAGCTTTCCGAAGTTACATGGAAAATAAATAATTGGGCTGGAACTTAAATCTAGGTAAATTCAAGTAGTTTGGCAGAGAGTACATGATCACAGGAGTTATTTGCTTGCACCAATGTTGTAATAGGCAACTTCTGAAGTGGCTCCCAATATTTCCCACTTCCTTGCATTCATATGCATGTGTAACACCTGTGTACAAAATAGGGCCAGTAATTTGTGTCTTACGAATGGATTAGAGCAACATTCTTAGAATGCTAGGATATCATTAGATATCTTAGAATGCTAGGTTGTAAAAGACTGTGATACAGCTTTGACTGGTACACAGTTCCTTTGGCTTTTTTGGCTTACTTTTTTGATAAAGCAAGTTACTATGTTGTGAGCTGCCCTATAGAACGGATGCTTCCTGTAGCAAGAACCTATATCCACCAGCCCTGGAGAAAGTGAATCCGGCCACTAGTCATGTGAGTGAGCTTTGAAACTGATAGTTTCCCAGTCAAGTCTTCATATAAAACTGCAACTCTGGCTGGTTTCTTGATTATATCTTATAAAATATCCAAAGTAGAGGACCCATTTAAGCCATCCTATGATACCTGGCTCATAGAAACTGTGAGATAACAAATGGTACTACTTTAAACCACAAAATTTTGAGATAATTTTTATGTAGCAATAGATTACCAAAACAGATAAATAATTTGGAATTCATTTTAAATGTGTCTTTGAACAATATTCACAAGATGTTAGTATCTTCTTTGGAGAAAGAAAATCATCCTGTTTCATCATTATAAGCTGTATCTATATACTCCTTTTACCCACTTTCAGCAAAATGATTGGTGTAAATGAATTAATGAAGTAAAATTGTTTAATAAGGGCTTTAATATTGTATCACTGGTGATGTAAATGTCATGGCTACTACAACATTAATACTAGGTCAATCATAATGATTGATTGTAGGGCAAAGAAAAGTTTTATTGGTATTTTGTTACTCTCATGGTGCTGATGTAAGTTAAATAATGGTTAATATATATTAAAATTGATTCAATTTCAACAATATGTGATGTGGTTTTAAAGCTTAAAAAACGCTAGTTAATAAACAAAATTGGCAGAAGATGGTGAGTAACTTAGCCACAGACTTTGTAAAATTGCATTTTATAACAGTGTTGCGATCAGCATGGTAAATATATATGATTCATTAGCTTGATTTACTTCTGTCATCATGTAAAACTTTAGGTTTCTGTTATATCTATACTGTACAGAAATCAAACTATAAAGGCAAGCTTTCCTAATAGAACTTACAGATATGATACAGAATTTAATACAATGACCACTTAAAAATACTTCACATGAATTAGTAAAATGAGAGCAGAAGCATTACTGTTTTGAACTCTCTTAATGTCTAGTACATAACAAGGCCTAGTTTGTATTTATTGTCACATTAAAACTGTAAAAGCTTATAAAATATCAAAACTTTTTAATCACAATAAAAATATGTGATAATTTTTAAAACATCAACAATAAAAATATATAAAAAGGAAAAGCATAAATTCAGCGTTAGATAGCAAAGTAGGGTGACTATACTTAAAAAACCTAGAGTGTACTCATGTACAATACCCTAACTTGACCACTACACATTATATACATGTAACAAAATTTCTTATGTGTCCCATAAACTTTACATATAAAAAAGAAAAAGTATAATTCAATAATACAAAAATAACATCATTTCTTCCAGCTACATGTTTGTGCAAATTAGTGAATTTATTTGTGAAATAATTAAAGCTATATTAAGTGTGTACTATGTTTCTAACATAAGATTAAATACTGAGAACATACTATTGGAAAAAATGAAAACAGTCATAATTCCTATGCTAATAGACCCATATAGAAGGGTAGGAAGAGAGAAATTAAGTCAATAAACATTTAGCAACATATTGCAATAAGTGCTTTAAATACGTAAAGGAAAATTCTTTGAGGCAGGAAGACTATTTATTTTAGGAAGGAGTCTGTCAAGAAAGCCCCTCCCATCATTATGTATTCTACGTATAACAGATGCAATTACAACCCCTCCCTTACTGTCAAAACTGTATGCCACCAATGATACTGAAGCTATGAATATTCAGATTGTGAAGTCTAAATTTAGACTATACATAATTCCTATAACAGATCTAGAGCCAGGAGAGTGATGATTACTTGAAGTAGGCAATTGAGTAATCCTGCCTATAGAAATATCAATTCCTATACTAATTTCATCAAATGTTTTACTTTCATAAGCCATATCATAACTAGGCCTGAAAACAGCTGCAATTCCAAGACGTTTAAACAAGGCAACCTTAATATCTACACGACTAGGCTTTATGGCCAACACACAGAAATCTGTGGGTCTAAACATAGCTTTATACCCATTGCTCTTGAACTAGTATCCCTAAAACACTTCAAACCTTGTCAGCATTCATATTGTAATATCAATGTAAAGCTAACTAGCATTAACCTTTTAATTTAAAGACTAAGAGCCAAGACCTCTCCCTAGTGAAAGTCCTCAACTGCACGTCTACACATCTACATATTACTATTTTATCTATGATTATATCGCTGTTCATGCTACTTCCATTAAAAAAAAAAATCTCAAAATTTACTCACTAGGCAAACCCAGTGCTAAAAACCTTGAATCACAGAAACAGGAGACACCTCGAGAATTAAAATGAATGAAGATCTATTCATCTCTTTCATTATCCCAACAATAATGCAACTACCTGTAGTTATTCTAATTACCTTAGAATATATTTTATTCCAAAACATTTTATTCCCATCATTTAGCCTCCTAATTTATAATTGACTAATTCCTATGCAACCTAGAAAGTTACTCCCTAGGCAGTAACTTTCTAAACTGTTTTCTGAATGACAAATAAGTGACACCAAAAGGCGGGCAGAGAATTGTTCCAAGTAGCACATGCAAAGAAAGAAAAAAAAAAAAAGTGTAGGCTCCAAAGTGTAAGAAGAAAACCATAATCTTGCTACAATCTTGCATCAAAAGCTACCAGCTATTATAATGCTGATGGAATTGTATTAAGAAAAAATGATGTCCTAGATAATATAAGCAGTTAACCCATAAAACTGAAAGAAGCTAGGGACTCCTTGTCCTGGCACTCACTTTATGCTCTTGAGCTTAGAATCCAGTCCTAATAAAATTGATACATGGCATTATTATACTCTTTCATTTCTTTGTTAATTATGAAAGAACATTCCTACAGTTTTCTAAGGTGCTACCAATTTAAACTTGGAATGACTGGCCCTTGACCTCTATGCTCCACAGGGTTCCACAATATTTGTCTCAGAGTAATGTGATTATGTTAATCAAAAAGCTGTTAGTCACAGGAATTACATGAAAAGTACCACTCAAAGTCCTTCCATACCTCTTGTTTAAAAAAAAAGATTTTAAGTTGTAGCATGATCTCGGATTCCTGCAAGCACATTGAAACACTGATATGCTTACAAATGGACGTCCTTGTTCCTATGTCATTTTGTTTTCTTTCATTTTACAAAATGTCCGTATCTTTATTGAAGATAAAGAGTCTTTCAAATGCCATTTCTATTGGTATAGTTTGTTAACTATGGGATTTTATTCCATTTTAAAACTTATTATTCATTTGGAATCCATATTCTTTCATAGGTAAAAGGTAGGCATAGCCATGTTCTCATAGAATTTGGGAGAATAGAAAGAGAACAAAAATAGGTATTTGTAGTAAGGTCTTACAGGTATTATCATAGGAGAAATAGCGGATGCAACAGAAGCAAAAAATAAAAAAAATAATAATAAAACAACTAACTTAGTCTCAGGGCCAGAAATGTGTTTCAGAAGAAGCACTATTTAAAGCAGAGACTTGGAAGATAATAAGGGTTGCTCAGATTAAAAGAAAAATGTGAAGAATGAATGGAGTCAAGGGGAATGAATGGTGAGAGGCTGGCATTTGTAAACAATCCTGCATGTGTAGAAACCTATAAACAAAAGAGAACAGGTCACTTTGATGGGCAAAATAGTTCAGTACATCTGAAGTTCAGAGTTTATGGGCACTGAATGTGTGATTGGGAGAAAGCAAGAGACAATGCTAGAAAGAAGGCAAACCTCCGTAATTCAGGGCCGCATAAGCCAGGCATCTTTATGCTTAGGGCTTGGGAATCTAAAGAATAAATTAAAGCAGAGTAGACATGGTTTAAGGGGAAATTCTACTACGCTGCAAATTGGATAAGCCATTTAATATTTTGTTGTACTAGTTCAGACAGCAGATAATCTGATCATTGTCTTTATCAGAAAGGTGGCTATAGATAAATTTGTGAGATGCTTCAGAAACAAATTGTCAGTACTCAGTGTCTGAATAGTGTCACCAAGGGTAAAAGAGAAATCACAAGTGATTTCTAGGTTATTAATTTTGGAAATAGTTTTGAAAATAGAAGTATTTATTGTGAGAGGAAAAATTCAGTTTATAACTAAATAAAATGCATTCAATTTTGGCCATGAATGTTGATGTGCCTGGGAGATTAAAGCAGAAATGACCAATGAACAAAAAGCTATAATGTTCAACAATTTTCATAATACTTTTTTTATTATACTTTAAGTTCTGGGATACATGTGCAGAATATGCAGGTTTGTTACATAGGCATACACATGCCATGGTAGTTTGCTGCATACGTCAACCTGCCATTTACCTTAGGTATTTCTTCTAATGCTATCTCTCCCCTAGCCCCACACACCACAACAGGCCCCAGTGTGTGATGTTCCCCTCCCTGTGTCCATGTGTTTTCATTGTTCAACTCCCACTTATGAGTGAGAACATATGGTGTTTGGTTTTCTGTTCTTGTGTTAGTTTGCTGAGAGTGATGGTTTCCAGCTTCATCTGTGACCCTGCAAAGGACGTGAACTCATCTTTTTTTGTGGCTGCATAGTATTCCATGGTGCATATGTACCACATTTTCTTTATCCAGTCTATCATTGATGGACATTTGGGTTGGTTCCAAGTCTTTGCTATTGTGAACAGTGCTGCAATAAACATATGTGTGCATGTGTCTTTAGAGTAGAATGATTTATAATCCTTTGTGTATATATCCAGTAATGAGATTGCTGGGTCAAATGGTATTTCTGGTTCTAGATCCTTGAGGAATCATCACAGTGTCTGCCACAGTGGTTGAAGTTAAGAGTATAGGGAAATGTCTCAGTTTCTGAAAATTTTAAAGTAGTTCCTTCTATAATTTTTCTGTGATGCTGATCCATGCCTTACAAAGGGACAGATCACTTTGGCCTATAAAATTGTTTCACGACTGCTCTTAAAGTAAAAAGTAAAGCAAAATTGAAGACCTAAGGAAAACCTTGAGATGTTAAATTATAATTATGTGGGGTAGACAACTAATTTTCTGGAAGAACCTAGAATTGTAGTACTCTGTGAATGTTTTAGTAGTAACTACATTCATCTGCTTTACTGTTTTTATTTTATTTTTCTGTGTGTGGCAAGCCTCAAAGAGGCCCCTGTGTGTCTCCAAAAATTTCTTGCTTTAAGAAGAATGACATATTATACATTTCTGATTATTGCAAAATCTTCTTAGCCACTTCCACATTCTCAGGAAGAGTCAGGAAGAAGTAATTATAGAAGAATAAATTGGGGAAGACAGAAATAAAGAGAGAAGTAAGGGGAGTCTCTCTTATTTGAAGGCACATCTGTTCTAGTTCAAAGTGATCAAGACAGCTCTTCAGAGTTTGTTTACAGCTTCAATTTTCATTCCTGGCTGCAGAAGGACTTATTTGTGGAAGTTTTAAAACATACCTGCTCTAACTTCACCCAATAAGTATAAAATCAATACATGTGGGTTTAGGTGCCAAGTATAGTTCCCTGTTGAAAAGTTCTACTAGTTTTGCTGAGACCAACTCTTTACTAAGAGAAGCTACTTTATAATCTCTATTCAAGTAGGAAACATTCAGAAATTATTAGAACACATTTGACACTTCTTTATTATTAAAACATTTATAACTCTTTAAGTGTGAAATGTAATATGAACAATTGTACTTAAAAGTATTACTTTATTGTTTGTCTAACAACCAAAGGTTTGCTTTTGAGATCACAATTCCAGAAATCACAACAGTAATATATTTGAACATAATGCTGATTCCTTGAAGAAATTTAAAAAAAAATAAAATCTATTAAAGGTGATCACTTTTCTTTCTTGGAGTGATGCTATGTAGGCCACTTAATTGTAGTATGTAGCTTGTCTCCAAATAATGTTGACTTGGTATTAAAAATAAAGTATTTTTCTATATCAATAAGTTAAAAAAACCAAAGATTTTTAACATATGAAAATAAATTCTAATCATAATACTTTGGGAAATACAATGTTTTATCAGTCTGTTCTTGTATATCCAATTGCAGCAAGACTATACACTTTATTCAGAAAAGGATCTGCTCCAGTCCCCACAATTTTCAGTTTATTTTTTCTTCTTAGGGGGATCCAGTCAGTGATAATTTCACTGTTTTTCTACACTCCAGAAATACACCAAAGTAGAAAGAATGAGGAAAATTAAAGTGGGATATGGTTAAACTTTTCTTTTTCTACACCTCAATTTCCTCATCTATAAAATACATCCTTCATCCAAATTTCATTAAGCTAAGTAATTCACAAGGGTTGCTTAAAATAGTTTAAAATTTCTCTCTGATCTTTTAATCAAAGATCCCCTAATTAAAATGAATTTTATCCTGCAGTATCTGATGAATACTGTAATTTCATTTAAAATAAATAACAGGTTTATCTAAAGTATTTTGTCTAATACTAGAATAAAATATGAACTCTGAAATTTTATGGGGGCCAGCAGCCCCCAAATATCCCCACAAAATATTTCCTTTTTTAAATTTTACTTTAAGTTCTGTGATACATGTGCATAACATGCACTTTTGTTACATAGGTACACAGGTGCCATTCTCACACCAGTTAGAATGGCAATTATTATTTTTTTTCTACCTCTACCTAGAAAAATATAGAATGACAATTACTAAAAATACTTCTTTAAAAGTATGTGTTGGCAGACATGTAAAATATAGCCTCTTTCTAGATGCAAGTTAACAATACTTTGAAACGTATAACATTTTTAAGAATATCTATCACTTTGTATTCAAGCATTGCTACATATTAACTTCAAACTAAATGTGCTTATTTGTTGAATAGTATTTTAATGTTATCGGTGGTCTTTATGAAACATTTTAATTACTTATTCTAACAAAAGTCACATCAGAAAAACAATGTTGACTACAAATTACCAACTGAGAATGGAACTTTATTTCTTGTTGGGAAATAGAGATATTTGTTTATATGAGCTTCGTATATTATAATAAGATTAAGCTAAAATGCAATTAATTCTCTAATATATTATAATTCTTACTATAGTGTGGTTTTTCCAGCAGCTGGGTTTCTCTTTAAGAATTTTTCCATGTGTTTAACTGAAAAGAAAATATGATGAAAGAGCTTTAAATAGTTATGTCCAAGTTGGGTAACAAAAAGTAGCACCATAATCTGAAATGGAGTAAGTGGATCTACATGAAAAAAAACACTATCTGAAAATAAAAATGTAGAAAATAGTAGCTTTAACTCATTGTCAACATTTCATTTATTTAACAAGTGTTTATTGAGTACATACTACATGCTAGGAACCGGGGACAGAATGATGATATATCAAGTAAGGCACACAGCAGATACTCTACTGTAAAAATTATTTAAAACCATATGCTTATTTTATTAACCAAAAATACTTATTTCTAGTGTTTCTAAAATGTGTAGAAATTTAACATTAGCAATAAATTAATTTTAACCATAAAGCATATTTGGAATATTCAGCATAATTAATTTAAAAAGTCTTTCAAACCCATATCCAAACTATTTTTCCCTAGCTCTTTTGGATAAGTGGCAAAACAATAATTGTCTAAAATAGCAATTTGTATTCATAGACTCTGATAACTAAGGAAAATTATATTGCTGACTTTACCAAAAAGAAAAATACAAGACTTAAGTCTCAAATATGAATCTATTCTCTAGTTTTAGGGAGCTATATTGCCTTAAAAATAATACATAAACTCAGCATCTAGGAAAATACATTTGAGTATCCCACACACCAAATATCAACATTGTGTAATGTATCTTACACTCAGCTCTTTGAGCTCCCTTCACGTCCTGTCATGATTTTGATCTGCTCTGTGAACATGTATGCCCTTGCATTTATTGTTATGATGCAAGAACATTCTGAATTACATCATGGTATGTAAGGTTCATACAGACCATCTCAAATCTATGTCACTGATTTTTACGTGTGAAGTTAACATCAAAGGAGGGTTTTTCTAGGAATAGTTAAATTAATTAAAGAAATTTCAAGCAAGGGAGGTTTCCCATAGAAAAGAAAGATAACTTTATAACTTTTTGTTGTTCCAAACAGGATGGCATATTAGCATAGGTGATAAGTTTCTACCACAACTCGACCAGGAAGTTTAATAGACCAGACTTCTCACAGAGACACAAAACACACACACACAACCTTGACTTAGAAATTAGAAAATGTACATGTGTGTGCGTGGTGATGGTGGTGGTAGTGGTTGGAAATGTGCAGTTTTGTGTAAAGAAGCCTAGGAAGAAAGTGAAAGAGCCTCCATGAGCTGAGTTTTCTGACAGCAACCTTTCCTATTCCCAGCTTTGCCCACCTGCTCATCAGTTCAGAGTAAGAGAATATAAATGCCCAGGTCAGCAGGGATAATCAATTATATAAACCCAGAAGGTGTGCAGAACAGTGAAAAAGGTTAAAATGGATAGCTAGATATTAAACTTGTTATACCTCTCAAACCAAGGAACTACACAATTACTAATAAGTCATCTTTGAACAACAACAGCCTTGTTTAGAATCTAACTTCTGGAAGTTTTTGGTTGGCTCATGGTCACCCACATAAATGTAGAGGAAGGAAGGAGTGTGGCAAATTAAATGTGGTTGAACTTATGCTGAAAAAGCCAGGCCCCCTCCCTGAAGGCTCTTAATACATTGCAAACCCATCCAAATTTATTTGTGAAGGTGAATATAATATTGGTTCTAGGCTTCCTTCCTTCCTCCTACATGCTCATTATCAATCTGGGAATAAAATTGGCTAGGGGGAACCCAGAAAGAACTTGTAGAAAGAGATAATAGATTTCTAGGAATGTGTGAATTAGAGAGAAATATCAAAAGCTGGTTAGTTTAAGGCATAAGAGCAAACTTACACAGAATTTTTGAAACTTAGAATAAGACATTCTAATAAGACCTTTCTGAATTTCATCTCAAGGATGTAGAAAGCTGGAAAAAGTGTTGCCCCATCCTTACGATAAGGAGAAAGATGGTCAAATTGCAAATTAGTTACTTTTTCTTAACCTACCAGAGAATTGAGGTTGTAGGCAAGCCATTTAACTCAAAATCTAGGGAGAGATACGTAACTGCAGAGAGAAAAACAACACAAACATTTGCTTTACCTGGAGTAAATATTGCCATCTACCATGTAAACCACTTCAGAGACTCATTTGAAAAATTGTGATTAATTGTGAAAGGCAAGTGTGAATTAATGAGAGAACTTGAAGCCTTCAAGTGGGGGATTCATATCCACTCCTAGACATTTCCTCCATCAATCCCATTAGGTTTTGGCAGAGAAAATTGGAGAAAATCCTGAGAAAGCTTGTATAATGATGCTGGTTTGAGAAGGACACAGGAGTTATTGCTTAAATTTTGTCCAGCCCATCCAGCTATACCTCTTCACCTGAACAAAAGGTTTAATCTGCACCCCCAGGACCCAACGACATGGTGCCTACTTAAGACTGAGGCTTAATCTGAACATTAGAGAATTACCAGCTCCTTTGACCACCCCCTCATGCCCCATTAACAAGCATCAAGTAAAATGACAGTGTCACAGAGATAAAAAGAAGCATAGAAGACAGAATCTCTCTACCATAAAGTATAAGGGAAAGGCTTCAACCCGTGTGGTGAGCAGACTTAGAAAATAACCTCTGACATTGAGGCTCATCAAATGAAGGTTATCACATGTGTGCTGTATCAGAGAATCCATGCTTAAAATGGCAATGCTGAAAATGATCATAAAGATTTAAAAAAGCTTAATTTGTGTCACAGTTTGATACAGCCAGCTCCCAAAATTTTGCAACTGTAAGTGCCAAGTAGCAGAATGACCTCTAGAATACCAAACAGTTACATTTCAAATCGATGCCGCACTGGTTGTAGCACATTTTGATTATCATTGCACATGTGAATGACTGACTATCCTTTAAAGGGCTACAGAAAACAGACAAACATTCACAAGAAGATAACAATGGAATAGTCCTCAAAACCATTCAAGTTGTACTTGTTTGGAATTTCGTTCCCAGCCGCCAGCCACGCTGCCTCTACCTCACTGAGCTCCAGCCAAAGAGAAGGGGCCTAAGTAAGGAGGTCTCTATGTTGGTGCTGGTAGAAAGCTGACCACCCAAAATTCCACTGGTGGTAAAGTACCCAGGAAGCAACCACTGCAAAAGCATCTAGAAATCCAGCGCCCACTACTGGATGGCTGAAGAAACTTCATGATTACAAGCCTGGTACTTGGGAACTCTATGGAATTAGACATTATCAGGTGTCCACTGAACGTCTGATTAGCAATTTTCTTTTTTAACCTGCGATGAGATAAATTGCTCTTGACTTCAAAATGGATCTGCGCTTCCAGAGCACAGCTATTGGTGCTTTGCAGGTGGGGCAAGGAAGGTCATCTGGTTGTCTTTTTGAAGACACCAAGCTGTATAACATTCATGCTGAATGTGTAACGATTATGCCAAAAGGCATGCGCTAGCATGCCGCATTCCTGGAGAGCATGCGTAAGAATTCACTATGATAGGAAAGAATTCACTATGATAGGAAACATTTCATTCTCAAAAAAAAATATTTTCTTCCTGTTATTGAATTTAAAATAGGACCAAAAGGTACCTACTAAGTATACTACTGCGAGTGGAACAATAAATGATATATATATATATATACATATATATATATGTGTATATATATATATGTATATATATATATCATACACTCAGGTACCTTTGGCCCTATTTAAATATATATATATTTAATAATATATATTTAATAAGTATATATATATTATAGATTGTGAGTGGAAAAATGGGCAGAAATAAGACATTGGCAGTTTTTCATTTTATTTTATTTTATTTTATTTTGAGGCAGGGTTTTCCCTTTATTGCACAGTCAGGATTGGAACTCCTGGGCTCAAACGGTCTTCCTACCTCAACATCCTGAATGTAGCTGGAACTACAGGCACTAGCCACCACTCCCAGTTCTGTGTTTGAATTCTTAACATTAATGCAAGTCAAAATGTTTCCGTGAATAAGCTTCAGCAGTTCAACTTTACAACAATTATAAATAAACCTATTAAATTTTTTGGGGGGGATTTGTATTGTATATGATATTGATGGATAAAAATAATTAGAATCAATATCAAGAAGTTAGTAAGATATATTTTCAGTCACGAAAGAAATAACATCAAATTCATCAAAATAGGCCAAAAGTACATATAATAATTTGGAGGTATCTCTTAAAGATATTTAAGTATATGTTAAATAACCTATTGCAAAATAGTTTTTTAAGTAATTAACTATTATTGGCCCAAAGACATTTAATATCCACTGATGGCTTTATTATATAAGAGGTGATACATACACTATATTTTTCAATTCAGATGTTATGCTGATTCCATTGGTGATTTTAAAAAACTTATCTCATTTAGGTAAAAATTTTACATAAAATGAAATGCTAAAAACCTCCTAAACTAGTCATTTGGCAGATAGTGCTAACTTGATTACAGTAAAAAGACAAAGATAAGAGAGTCATTGTAAACAAGTCAGAAGAAAAACTTTTCAGAATGAGCAAGGGATTTTGAACAATATATATAAATATTATATATATAAAAATATTATATATATATATATATTTGAATGTGCTAAAAAACTGAAGCTGCTTTGTAATATGTATTGCTTATGCTTTAAGAAAGCACTCTTTCTCTAAAGGAAAGTGACTTCAATACATGCATGAATCATCTTTCAGACAGGAAACACAAGGATTTGCCAGTATCAGTGAAGGTGTCTCTCTTTAAGAGTTTTTTTTCTTTTTGTCTTCATGTGCCACCAGGTTCTTAGATAAATTTAAAAATACCATTTGTCACTTAAAGAATATATCTTAATTTAAATTTAAATATATAGAACTTTACAGTTTAACATAAAATCTTGATAATGCTTTGTAGTTTTTCTTTATATGGAAGATTTTATAAAACAAAAGACATAGCACTAAAAAATGAGTTTGTGATTTACAACTATAAAAAGAAATTTACTGCCAGGAAAAATACAATGTGAAACAAGGCTTGCAATTCACTGACACATTTTTTTAACCTGGAGCAGAGTTGGTGGAACAGATGTGCTAGGATTTATGTTTAGGAAGTGAAAAGTATCCTGGACCCACGCAAAAGGGCTATTCGTTCAGTGTATTGTCCTGTGGGATGTCCATGGTGAGGCAGCAACACTTGTAACTTTGGTTTATTCTCTAGAGTTAAAAAAGTGCAAGAACATTATGCATTCATGTTTCCTCATAAGAGATGATCTGGCATTAAAATTAAGAGTAAATACTGTAAAAAACAATGTAACAGGCACTATTTTTAATTTAATAAGATGAATTAATTATTAAATAACTCATTTTAATTATATATTACAATAAAATCCAATGAAAAGGTAACAGTTTGTTTAATCAACACAAACAAAACGTTGTTTTTAATATTTTATAAATATTTTCAAATATAATTATCTTAATCCATATAGTCCACAGTTTATATAGCTCATATAAATGCCAACATTAACAATTTTAAGCAATTTGTAGAAAAATAATCAGCCAAACTGCATATTCAAAGTCACCTTCTGCTATGTTTCCATTTAGTATGACTTTTTACATTCATCAATTATTGATGTATGGGTATGTATCCAAAGGAATTGAAATCAGATTGTTGAAGAGATGTCTGCACTCCTATGTTCATTGCAGAATTATTCACAATAGCCAAAATATGGAAACAACCAATTGTGTATGTATACACATTCCAATGTCTATGAAACTGTGGTATATATACACAATATTTAGCCTTAAAAAACAGAAAATTCTGTCATTTGTAACAACATAGGTGAACCTAGGGGACAATATGTTAAGTGAAATAAACCAGCCACAGAGAGACAAACACCATATGATTTCATTGTATGTGGAATCTAAAACTTGTCAATGGGTAGAAAGTTTCAGTGAGATCAGAGGAGTAAGTTCTGGTGTTCTGTTGTACACCATGGTGATGAGAGTTGATGATAATCTATTTTATGTTTCAAAATACTTGGAAAGGAGAATTTTGAATGTTCTCAGCACAAAGAAGTGATAAATATCTAAGGTGATGGATATATTAATTGATCTGATTTGATAGTTCCACAATGTATACATGTATTGAAGCCATCACATCATATCCACTAAATATATACCGTCATTATTTATCAATTTAAAAAAACTAAAATAGAGAAAAATAATAAGTGATGGAAACCTAAGTAGTCTACAACTTAGGGTAGCTCCGTTTTTTTGATAAAACATATTAATCTTGTGTCTAAATAAATAAAAACCTGGCCATATGACATAAAATACAGTATTTAGAAATGGCTCACACTCCCAATGGCCAACAGCACATACATTCCATTAAAGAAAGTTGCATGGTAAAGTTAGTGATGCTTCTCTGAAGTAATAAAAATAATATTGTTTAAGAAATTTAGACATGAGATGTGGTGTTAGAAGTTTTACACAGAGTTGAAATTATGCCAAAACGTTACCCCTTACAAAATGTAAACACAATATTGTACTATTAGAAAAACATAATTTGCCATGAAGGTAATATTTCTGTTGTATATATACATTACCTTTCTTCAAATTTTACTTGATTTTTATGTTCTATTTTTCTTTAACACTATGATAGGTTGAATTACATGTGCAAATTTAGTATATTTATATATACACACACTCTTGGAGTTGTTTACAGTTTTATCTTGGCTATTATAAATGAATCACCACATATTGTGTCTACTGAAGTTGCCTATACTTACTGCTGCATTTTCAGGAAGTGCTAAGAAAGCAAAGAATAAACTCCAGTAATGGCACCCTCCATAGATATATTACAATCTTTGCACATCACCAACCTTATAAGTAGGTGTTAGAATACAAAATCTACTGGTACAAAGGCACCCATATGGAATAATCCTTAAATAAAATCATATTAACCTTACCTTTCTGTTTGAGGCTGAATTGCATCTCCCCAAAATTCATATGTTGAGATTCTAACCTCCAGTGCCTCAGAGTGTGGCCATATTTGGAGATGGTGTCTTTGAAGATGTGCTTAAGTTAAAATGTGGTCTTTAGGGTGGGTCCCAGTCCAATGCCACTCGTGTCCTTATAGAAACAGGAAATTTGAACACACAGAGAGACACCAGACATATGTGCAGAGACAGAGATGACCATGTGAAGAGACAATGAGAAGGTGGCCATCTGCAAGCCAAGTAAAGAAACAGAAAAAAACTAGCAACCCTGCCAACACCTTGATCTCAGGTTTTCAGACTCCAGAGTTACGATAAATTATATATGTTGTTTAATCCACACATTCTTCAGTATTTTGTTATGCCAGTCCTAGAAAATTAATACACTGCCTGTTTAGACCGTGAATATACATCATGAGAAATCCATTATTTTGAGCCTTTTGATTTCTATGATTTATTTTTTGTTACAAATAACACTTATCCGCATTTAACCTTCACTGACGTAACCAGTTCGAAAACAAAAAACATTAAGAAGTTGTTTTCTGTGTATGAATATCATGAAGCTTTCAAGAATCTTTATATAAATCCTGCTATAACTGAGGGAATTTATTAGAGACGTAGCATTCAGTCTGTTTATCCTTTATCTTCTCAGACTGTCAGAATTAGTTCATTTTCCCCCAAAGTTATGCCAATCCTAGTCCGTGGCAGAAGAACTGTCCCTTCAATCCAACCTAAAATATTTTTTCTGAACATTTCTCAGTCCAGTCAATCCTCCATCTTTTACTGCTTTCTTCATATCTTTCACTACTTTATTATTATTAAACTTTTCTATATATCTATATCTATAATATTTTCAGTTATACCTTCTTTATTTACTTTTATGGAAAACAGCTGTCAATTGGGCAATACTTCTATAACTCCACCAATCTGAAACTATTTCTGTTGTTTCGTATACCAGTAGTTGGAGGGTAAACTGATATACCACAGCTGCCATGTCTGGATCATTAGTGTTCTAAAAGACACAACCACAATCAACCACAGAAACCATCAAAGCAAAACTTCTTTTTTACTGTGCATTACACACGGCTCACCTATTCTCATCCCTTCTTAACTAGGCAGTTACTGGCACCTGTTTACTAGGCACCTGTTTACTTCTCAACTCCCCTGACAGACACTGAGGAATTAAATTACTTCTGCATCATTTTTCTCCTTTCCATTTTAATCATTTACAGTTACATCAAAATCTAATGGCTAAAACTTTAAAATTTTATCAATTAGAACTCTCATTTATCTACTCTACTCTACTGTCTTTTTTTTTTTTTTTTTGAGTCAGAGTCTCGCTCTGTCGCCCATGCTGGAGTGCAGTGGTGCAATCTCTGCTCACAGCAACTGCTGCCTCCTGGGTTCAAGAAGCAATTCTACTGCCTCAGCCTCCTAAGTAGCTGGGATACCTGGCTAATTTTTGTATTTTCAGTAGAGATGTGATTTCACCATGTTGGTCAGGCTGGTCTTGAACTCCTGACCCCATGATCTGCCCACCTTGGCCTCCCAAAGTGCAGAGATTACAGGCATAAGCCACCATGTCCAGCCTCTACTGGCCTGCTTTTAGTTTCTTGAACTAGCCAACCTTTTTAAATTCTGAACTCATACCTATTTCCTAAAATGCTCTTCGTCCTCTTTCTATGCATAGATTTCTCAGCATTAGGTCCAGCTTCAGAAAGACTCTATATTATGTCTTTTCTTGGTCTAAATATGTCTTTTAGAAAGAAAGAAAGAAAGATCCAAAGAAGGAAGAATAGAATGAAATGGAACAATAAGGGCAAAGGAAGACTAATATAAATATGAAGCCACTACAACTTTTTACCATATAGAGCAGGAAAGAAATATAATCTAAACCATGTTTTTCCATCATACTGTGCATCATAAACACACCTCTGCATGTTATTTTGAAGTCTCTACTCTTCATTTAAAAAAAAGTAAACCACTTTGGCCATGCACCAGATAAAATGCATTAAAAAAAACTTAACTATGGCCTCAGGAAAAAAAATGTTCACTACTGAAGTATATAACTTTGAAAAATTGCAAAATGTCCATAATAGAATACAGAATAAAGTAATGTCACCAAAAATTGGTGTCTGCTACTTTTGAGTCAGAAGACAAAGTTTAAGGGGATGAATATATCTGAAATTCATTGAAGTAACAGGGCAAGGATAACATCATGAACCATTTCCAAAGAATTAAAAGATCAATTTTCATTTTTTTGTTATGAAAATATTGGCATGTTATGCTTCATAATTAGGTCACATGTGAGGCCATACCAGGAGTCAAAGATAATTCGGGTAGTTGATTAGAAAATGTACCTTTCAGCCATCTTGCTTTCAGCTTATCTGAACCTGACACTTGCAGCCGTTTGCCATGCATATTGAGGCAGTGAAATGATTTTTATTAAAACGCAGTTAGTGTTGTCAGTTTGTTTCCAAAACTTGGTCTTGGCTAAAAGGGACATTCCTTCCAAATATCCACCACCCAATTCCACAGGGTTTGTATTTGCTCTGTTTGAGTATTCAGTTTTCAGTTTTCAATTGTAAAATTTTTATGGAAGAGTTTTTTTGGTTCTTTTTTTATTCTAGCAAGCAATGAAAATACCACACAAATAGAATTGTAGTAAAATCTGCAGAAATCCCATTAAATTGCAGCATTATTTTCTCGATTAAATAAAATATCTTCTAAAAATTTTTTAATGTGAGATTTTTTTAGTCATAAATACTGCTGTTTAGGATGGCAATTCCAAATCATGATTGCACTCACACAGCATCTTTATTTTTCTGGCATTTCTCTTATTCTTTTCACTTTTTCCTCTAACTTGAATATAAATATGATCTTTCCTGGTTTGCAAACATTTTGAAGGATGTAATTTCCTCATTCATATAATAATCACATAGGATTAATAGAAAAGGGAATCTGTTTTTCAGCAAAGTTAAGAGGAATATAGGGTATGCATAGGTCTTTTCTTATCAACTAACACAATCCTATCATATTCAAATTCAGTATTGATTTGAGTAACTAATTCATAAAATATGATTTCTCATCCACTACCTCCTATTGAATTATCAAATTATGGTTTTTAAAAGATACCTAATAAATTAGTGTGCTTTCAACAGAAATTGAAAAATGAATGTTAGTATTTTGTATATATAACTTCTTAGTAATCATTGCTGTCATTCAGAAATTCTTTGTGTTGCTTGTAAATCAGCCAGGAAATTGAAAAAGAGCCATGATGTTGAAGCAAGATGTGAATAAAAATTGCTTTTCAATTTGACCAAACAGTAAAGCAGTCATTGAAAAGCCTATTAATAGGCTGGGCATCCTGGTTTATGACTGTAATGCCAGCACTTTGGAAGGCTGAGGTGAGTGAATCACTTGAGTTCCGGAGCTTGAAACCAGCCTGGCCAATGTGGTGACCCCCATCTCTACTAAAAATACAAGAATTAACCAGTTGTGGTGGCCCACACCTGTAATCTTACCTACTCCAGAGGGTGAGGGAGGAGAATCACTTGCACCCAGGAGGCAGAGCTTACAGTGAGCTGGCCACTGCACTCTAGCCTGGGTGACAGAGTGAGACTGTCTCAGAAACAAAACAAAACAAAACAAAAAGCATATTAATAGTTCATGGTTCGTGATTGTTACTTACAAGTACACACTGTGCCAAAGATATAAGCAACTATCTTTGCTTCTCACCTTTGCATAGGCTGGCTTATGTAGATATTTTGGTTTGCCTGTCCAACAATCTGCCAATTTTCTTGGCACCATATTATCACTGCCATGACAGTCTATCCAGCATTAACTTCTAAGCTTCATTTTTTAAAACGTGGCTTTGTAATTCTGTTACAGAGTTTGATGAGAAACAAAACAGAAAGGGAGAATGTATTATCCTTCAAAGGGAATGCCTTTTATGCCATGGTTAGGGTGGAATTTTTAATTTATGGCTGTATTCCACATCAAAAAATATAATAATATTTAAAATAAAAAGACGCACAAAGTCAGAAAAACATAAAATCTCAAAAATCATTAATTGGCACCAAATAAAAGTAATAAGATGCAATGTATATACACATACATGTTCACACACATTTATTTGGCCAAAGCTTGAAAAGCAAAGGAAAATAAGGAAGAACATAAATATAAGCTACAGGCAACAAATATAGCTGAAAGGAATGAGACAGGAAGGATAACAGCTTGCTATAAATTAGGAAGGAAATAAAATTAATAATGAGTTTTTAGCAGCCAGGATACTGGACTAATATTTTAAACTTGTCTTGAAAAGAGAAAAAAGGGAGAAAGAAATGTGGACATTTGAAGACTAATGGAAACCAGACTAATTGTAGCTTATAAAAGTCTGATAAGAAAACACAGAGTACACCTAGAATTAAATATGTAAAATGATTCAGTCCAGTTGTAATTTATAATATAGTAAAAATAATTATAAACACCTAAGTATTTCTTCAAAATTCATATAGCACAGAGAAAAGATTGCCTCTTTCAGAAAAGTTAAGAAAAGATACCCAGGAAATTATTGCCAGTCTAAATCTAATCTATTCTAAATCTAAGCTAAATCTAATCTCAACAATATAAAACTTTTAGTTAAGAAAAAAACACGTACGTTTTGCCTACCTGGCAATAATAGATTGGAGGTTTCTTTGTAGGCAAATACTAATTGTTGTAAAAAGCATTCACTAAAGAGGACCAAAACAAAACTTGATATAAAGAACTAATATCCAGAATCTACAAGGAAGTCATACGACTCTATAAGAAAAACAAAACAAATAACCTTAAAAAGTACACAAAGGACTTAAACAGATATTTCTCAAAAAAAGACATAAAAGCAGCCAACAAACATATGAAAAAGGCTCAACATCACTAATTGTCAGAGAAATGAGAATTAAAACTACAATGTGATGTTATCTTACAATAGTCAGAATGGCTGTTATTAAAAAGTCAAAAAGCAACAGATGTTTGTGAGGCTGTGGGGAAAAGGGAATGCTTATACGCTGCTGAAGGGCGTGTGAATTTGTATAGCTTCTCTGGAAGTCAGTAAGGAGATTTTTCAAGGTCTAAAAATAAAACTACTATTTGACCCAGCAATCCCACTAATGGGTATCTACCCAAAGAAAAAAAAATACTGTATAAAAAAAGACACCTGGACTTATATGTTTATTACAGCACTATGCACAATAGCAAAGTCATGGAATCAACTTAAGTGTTCATAAATAAATGATTGGATAAAGAAAATGTATTATATATACATCATGGAATACTCTGCAGCCAAAATAATGAATGAAATCAAATCTTTTGCAGCAACGTGGATGGAATGTGAGGCCATTATTCTAAGTGAAATAACTCAAAAATGGAAAATCAAATACCACATGCTGTCACTTATAAGTGAGTTAAACAGTGGGTACACATGGACATGAAGGTAGAAATAATAGACACTAGAGATCCATAGAAGGGGAGGAGATGAGGAGCGAGGGATGAAAAATTACCTCTTGAGTACAGCGTTCACTGTTTGGGTGATGGAGACGCTAGAAGCCCAAACCTCATTATTATTGAAATATATTCATGTAAAAAACTGGCACATGTATCCCTTGAATCTATAATTTTTAAAAGAGTTTATAAATTTCAAAGAATCAAAATAATACAGATTATGTTCACCAAAAGTATATTATTATAAAACAACTATTAATCATATATTAATATTTTTAAAAATCTTCAAAAAACTAAAAATTAGACAAACCACATTTGTGATCCAAGAGCCAAAGAAAACAATCTAAACAAAAATTTTAAAATACATTTTAACTTAATAACAAAAACACAAAATCCAATATTTGTGGGTGTAGCAATGGCAATTCTTAGAGGTAACTACATTTAATTTCTAAAATAGTAAAGAAACAAATACATTTAAAACAAACTTCTGGCAATCATAAAACTTGACGAGAATGTGAAGCCATCTGAATTTTCTTACTGATGGAACAAAATGGCCCAAACTTATCTTTTAACTGTTGGAAAAATTCTTATGAAGTTAAACATTCACTCACTCAATAGCTCAGCAATTTTGCTTCTAGATATTTATCAAAAAAAAAAGGAAAGAAAGAAGGATGGAAGAGAGGAAATGAGGAAAGAAGAAAGAAGAAAGGAGGAGAGAGAGAAATATAGAAACACAAAGAAAGAGGAAGGAGGAGGATGGAAGAACTTAAACAAGAAAGAAAGAAGGAAGGGTAAAGAAAGGGTGGGAGGGAGGGAGGGAGGGAAAAACGGAGAGAGAGAGAGGGAGAGAGCCAGAGAGGAAGGGAAGGAAGGAAAGAAGAAAGGAAGAAGATGGAGGAGTCCACACAGTCTTATACTAAGGTGTTCAGTTACTTTAATCACATTTTCCAAAACTAGATATAGTCCATATTTCTTTCAACAGGAAGATAAACAAACTGACCTAGTCATACAACGAGATGCTACTCATCGATAACATGAATGGACTACTGATATGACAATATGGATAATCTCAAGAATATTAAACTTGAGTGGAAGATGTCAGACACATAAGAGTACAAACTGCTTAATTTCCTTTTACGAAGAGCTAGAATAGGAAAACAATCTATAGTGACAGGGATCAGAAAAATACTTGCTTCAGCAAAAATGGAAATTGACTGGTATGAGGCAAGAGAAGGATTTCTGGGGTTGAGAAAACAGTCTATATATTGATACATGTGTGGATTACACAGGTTTGTAAGTTTTTCAAAGGAGAAACAAATGTACATTTAAGACTTGTGCATTTCACTGTTTCAATACAGAAACAGTCATGCAAAAATGAAGATACCATTTCTAGTAACAGCAGAAAATATTAAGAATTTAGCAATTTACTTAATAAAAATATATATATACTCTCAGCTGGGAGCAGTGGCTCATGCCTGTAATCCCAACACTTTGGGAGGCCGAGGCTGGCAGATCACTTAAAGTCAGGAGTTCGAGACCAGACTGGCCAACAGGGTGAAACCCTGTATCTCCTAAAACATACAAAACTTAGCTAGACCTGGTGGTACTTACCTGTAATCCCAGCTACTCGGAAGGCTGAGGCAAGATAATCACTGGAACCCAGGAGGCAGAGTTTGCAGTGAGCTAAGATCATGCCACTGCACTCCACACTGCATATATATGTGCAATTAATTGGATCAATTATATATATATATATATATATGCAGTTGTAAAGCTGCACCTATTTACCCAAAAGCAAAGATGTACCTATTATTGTAAATAAAATGAAGGATGTTATAGACTGTTAACATTTGTTTTTGATCTCCTTATGGGTAATATAACTATTATGGAATTTATATAGTTAGGATCATATTCATTAGAGAGTATCTATATCTTACAGTTTCCTGTATTTTTCAGTGAATTTTTTCCCCAAAATACCTGTCGCTGCATAATATGAAAGTAGAAAGAACCTCATTAAGAACTTATTTTCCAGAAAAGAATAGTAAAATTAAACAAATCATAATTTTTTCTTTGTAGAAAAAATTTAGAAAGACACATAATGAAACAAATGCTTCATGGTTAGTACTGTGCCTGGCATATAAAGGATGTATTTAGGAACTCACAAACCTGGTAACCTGATCACCACATTTAAAGTAACCTTTTTGTTTCTTTCAAGTACCACAATTCAATCTATAGTAGTAAGAGCAAAGATATATGAGCTTAAATATCTCAATTACTTAAAAAGGCATAAAGCCTAAATTATATATTTTCCCAGAAGGTGAAAGTCATGTATAGTATGAGAAAAATGTTCTGACAAAAGTGAATTAGAACTTAATCTATTTTTTATTGTTTTACCTAGGACTAATATAAAAGGTGTTGACAGAAGATACGAGATGGTAAAATTAAAAACATTTTTCAAGCTCATCCAAAAGTTGGCATGTTGGTTAATACATAACCTTCTTCCAAATGTATACATACATATATACACATAGTATATACAGATCAGCACATATATAATGAGCTTATATATGTATATAACTATATATAAATGAAAAAATTATATATATATATATGTGTGTCTGTTTATGTTATATATATATATACACATATATATATATGTGTGTTCACATATATATGTAGTTATCATGCAGGGATGGGTTGAGATGAAGCCACAATATGAAAGTCAATTCACTTGCCAAATTACCTAGATATGTAGTGAACTTGTATGAGCAAAGTAAATGTACAAATAAAGACAAATAAGCAAAACCTCGCCATAGAAAAATGACATTTATTGTGTTAACTACTGAGGTTTTCATTAAACAAATTGAAAGTCCCAAAAATAATCCACTAGAGACACAGCTTAACAGTAGGCCAGTGCTGTTTCAAGTAGCTCAAAAATGACATATTTCTAACAAAGTGTTTGCTTTTTAAAAAATAAATACTGTTTATTATGGTTGTATTATTCTATGGAAAATTTAAAATAGTCATTATTCTGATTACCTGGCAGGTCATTTGTATCCTTCAGATTTATTATTACCTGTTGGAAAAATGGAAGGTCTTATGTTGTTTTTGTTTCTCAATCACAGCAAGTTCAACTTATTTAAAAAAATATATATTTATTTATTTAAATTAGTATTTCTAATAGACAAAGGAAAAAGTTTATATATTGTGGTATACAATGTGGTGTTTTGATTATATGTATACTTGTGAAAGAGTAAAGCAACCTAATTAACATATCCGTCACTTTATATACTTATTTTTTGTGGTAAGAATATCTAACATTTACTTTTAGTATTTCCAAATATGAAATAAGGTATTATTTACTATAGTTATGCTATACTTGTTCTTTCAGTTTTTGCCCCATTTTCTTTAACATGTAACAATTAGTGCTATTTTATAATCAGCAATTTGCTTTTCCTAATAATGTATTTGTTATTTTTATATATTTCTAAATGATATTCATTCAAACTTTTAACATCAGATTTAAATTTTTTTTTAAACTTTCATTTATATTTGAGATAAACTGTAGTAGGATTCAGACTGCTTTAGCTATTTTAAAATGAATTGATATACCTCAGAACACAGCATTTTCCACGTTTTTATTTCAGCATAAAATAATAGGAGAGTACATCAATAGTGAAAATAAATTGTGCAGTCTGTGTCTCTTATCAAAGTTTCTGACCAATTTTGAGGAGGCTACTCTTCCATGAACAGATGGTTGTATGTGAACTCATCCAAAACATACACACAGATGTCTGTCCTGAGGTCATCCTACCGCAGATTAGAAGACATGCAAGCGCTAATCCAGACATGAGCTAGCTAGGGCTCTTTTCCCTCCAATAAAATTGGATCAATTTAACAGCCTAGGTTTTGAAAGTCAGTTTTCAGGAAGCCACAGCTGTTTGGAAATCACAGACTGGATTCTTCGTTGCAAGATATCACTCCTTCTAATGTTAACATTTTTAAAAGGATAATTAAAAAGTTACACACTATTTTTGTTTCATTCTGAAATTCTTTGTAGAAAGTACCATTGTAATTTTTCTCTTTTTCAAGTAAAGAAAACACAGTTGTTTTATTAGCAAACAGCAATTTAGTTGCTAGCAGCTAACCAGAGAAGTGGAAGATCTGTTACATTGTTGGCAACATTTCTACAGAAAAATTTCAACAGAATATTAAGCATTTAATTTCAGTGTCTGGGTGATCATTTATTTAAGCAGATTTGATTTAAGCTAATAGGCAACAAATATTTGTCTTATAGAAACTCAACTGTAATTAAATAATACATTTTAGACCTACTATGTGCCAGTTATCTTTCACTTTCATCAATAACTGATATAGCTTAAAAAAAGGAAAAGAATGGGGACTACTTTTTATATTTTAAGGTCAAGTTATCAGATTGGTGATTTCCAGAGTAATGACAGCAAATATTAATGCATCTAAAAGATTGCTTTTGAAAAAACTTTGACTTTCTCTGTCACACATAAATATCTTGGAAGCTTAATGAGTAAATATACGTTCGTAAGTTGTCTTAAAATTCAGTTTCATAATTTTTCTAATATGGGAGGTAAAAAGATACCAAAGACTCTACTTCTTTACCCCTCCTATTTGAATTTCTTTAACTCTCATAAGAAGCTTCCCCTATTTAAATCTTCCAGTTATCAAATCTATATTATATTTATTATTATACTTCCCCAAACCAATTTATAATGATATTAAAAAATGGCCAGTAGGTATTTTTTATTTTTATTTTGCTTGGCCATCACCTTGTATAACAAAACTGACACATGCTCTCCTCTAATTTCATTTTATTTTTAATTTCACTTATTAATTAATCATATTTAAATAATTGCTAGCAATTATGACTCCTTTTAGAATTATGAACACAGTGAAAAATCCTGGAAGTGTTTCATTTTATTACCTTTTGAAATTGTGTTGTTTTATAGGGGAAAATTCAAAATTCATAATGCTACTTTTTCCAGTAACTGGAACCAACAGGATAGTCAACTTACAAATATTGTAGATTTTTTATGTCATCGTCTCTGATAATTAGTCTATATTATGAACACAAATGTAACTAATTTTTAAGTGTATTATTAGGAACACATAGAGTAATACTGAACACAGTAGAAGAACAAGTACAAGGAAAAATGTTGATTGATGTTCAATGGATATTGGACAATTTTTAAAGTGTTATAATACTCATTATTTAATTTGTTCCCAGAATAACCATGAGAAATAGCCTTTTTTCTAAAGATGATAAAGCAATCTCAGTGACGTGAGTTGAATCCCTAGCTTATAAAAGACAGAGGTTAACCTAGAAAAAGGGCTTCTTACAGCAATTTCAGAGATTTTTTTCTATATTATATATAAAATTGAATATGTAAATTTATCCTATGTTTCTATAAGTAAAAATTTTTAAGTGTGCCTTCAATTTATTTCACATGGATCTACTCACTGTTTAATAAAATGATGAGAAATATCCTTGACGAGTAATGTGGAAAAAAGTTAAAAGTATATTTGTTCATACTGTTGACTAATATCCTTTCTATTACACATCATTGTATATTAACACAACCTTTTGTGTAGGTGAATTAAACAATTAGTGAGTATAAAAACAATTATTTTATCAAGCATCTGCTGCATGTTATACACCACCACAGCTATTGTGACAAAGAAATAGGGTCATCATATAAAGCCCTCATTCCCAAAGAGCATCATATGAGGTAGTGTATAAAGAGTAAAACTAAAATTTTACTTAAAAACTAAAAGGAATTTTGATATAAGTAGGCATTAAATGCATAGTGGTGTCAGTGAATGCCACAGGAATTCTAATAAGAAAAGGCTGCTTTTCCTGATGGGTTTGGGCAGATGTGGATACTCAGATTAGTAGGAGGGTATCAAAAGCATAGATATGTAATTATTTTTAAAAAAAGTGATTCTTTGGCCTCTGTAAATGTAATATAATTCTTGTCGGAGAAATCCATGAAGAACTAGGAAAGGCAAGCTATGAGAGCATTCTGAGCAGTCAGAAGAGTCATATTTCCTACTCTAATAAATAAAAAACCAGTGAAGAAAGAAATACATGTAAATGACATTTTGTGTTTTTGTAAAAATAGTTTGATTTTTTTTTTCAGTTAAAAGGGTATATTGGAGAAATTGGTAATCATATGAATTGAGAAGGAAATTGTAAATTGTATAGGCAAATATTTGTAGCTTTCAGGAGATAGTTTGACACAAATTGGAGACTCTTACAAAATGAAATGTATCAATAGGAAATAATGAGTAATGAGAAAATATAATTCATCATAAATATTTTTATCACTTTTTTTGATAACTAAAAGTGTAAGAAAAAATATATTGCAATTCAGATACTTAAATTACATATGAATATTACATGAATAAAGATATTTATTTCTAGTCTTCTACGAACATTAAATAAATGGGAATTAATATTAAATTCAGCATGCAAAAATATTATATTGTGTCTTATTATGGCATATTATGAAAGCATTTAGATTACGACTTTCAAAAACTGAACTTGGAAATTACTTATAATGCTAAGTAAAGTCTAAAATAATATATAAAGTACATAGTTAAAAGATGTGTAAATGTGACCAAATACTAACAGTGATTTTTTTTACCCTTTTCTGTTTTTTAAACTTCCACTAAGTGTATATTGTTAAGTGAGTATATATTTTTAAGTGAGTATACAATATATGTGTTATCAAAACAAAATACAATAAACTTTTTAAAAATAAAACAAAAATCCTAAGAAATGTGGGAGAATTACTTCTTCACAAAGAACTATGTATAATTTAATGAACCTAGAGCATATTATGTTAAGTGAAAAAAATTAGGCATACAAAGACAAACACTGTATAATCTCACTTACATGTGGAATCTTAAAAAACTCAAACTCATAGAAGCAGAGTAGAATGGTGGTTAGCAGGGGCTATGAAGGGTACAAGGTATAGGAGAGATAGGGGTTAGGGCAAAAAAAGAACTATGTGCACTTTTATTAAGTTTCTAGCATCTTTTTGACTCAAGTTATTTATTTTTATTGCAATAAAATTGTTCAGAGTCATCTTTAAGACAGCTTCAAGATATATTACTGCAATAATTTAATTGTATATTTTATGTTAATAAAATAAATTTAATATATTTTTGTCTTCTCTGTCCACCATAGATTCTAATACATGGTAGACAGTCAAAAACCTTAAATAAAGGAAAGTTTGAATTTGAAGGACAAAGAGCATGAATATGTAAAGTTGACACATATATGATGCTTAAATAATTCATTGAATTAGAGAATTAGAAAACTATAGAAGTAATCACAGAAGGCAAATGTTGTGACATGCTGACTTTAGTCATTAGGAAAATTATACTCAGAAAGGTAAAATTACTTCTCTAGGAGCACACAAAGATCAAAGAATCCCCTTCTAAATATGAATGCTTAGGAAAAATCAGAAAGTTTCTTTAAAATCTATATTTCAAAAACTATGATTTTTTTGCTACTGAATGATTATATTAAAGATACCAAATACTAAAAATGCATTAAGACATGTCAGTTACATCTATTTGGTCAAATATGAATGTAAATAAATAATCTATGTAAAAATTATAACTTTGTAAATTGCAACTGTAAAATCTTTATTTCATATAACATACATAAGAATAAATATACATATATACATATAAGTAGATGTATTTATATATGTACATACATATATATAAATACATATTGTGTGTGTGTATATATATATATAAATACAGAAACTTACAATTGAAAAACAAACATTTCATAGCTATGCTATTTATTTTAAAGATTCCCTTTTTGTAACAATGAATTGACTGTAAGTTTATGGATCAGAAGGAGGTATGTCGGATCTTTAGTGTCTAACCTTACTATCAATCTGGGGAGAATCTGGTTGTTTATTTGTCTGTGAGAGGCAGAGAGAAACAACAAAACTTCTCTGGCAAATATACCTTGTTCTCAAGAAGAAAATGAACTGATTTTCTTCTCTCACCAGGACCATTTGTGCTAGATATGGATAATGGTCACAGGTGGTCTGATCTGATCTTTTCCTATTTTAGTTGAAAAATAGCTTTTCACACTTAGGACAGTTCACTCCTATTTAGCTCTGAAAATGAGATGTCCTGCATTTGTGACCAAACTGAAGTCACCTTACTTTCATCTTGATTAACTTTTCTAATAAACAGATCTTGGGAAAATGTTTCATACTCAGAGGGGAAAAAAGAGTCTTTGTAATATATTTTATTTGCACAGAAATCGAAGTGTAGCTTTGCTAATTTAATCAACACTTACTATTAATTTAACTTTCAGATTTTATTTTCAGAACGTGAAAAAATACTCTAAGTGGTTTGTGCTAAATTTTCACTGAGATAAATTTTGATACGCTCTATACGTGTCAAACACGGTTTTAATTTTATCATATTTAATTAGACTATTAATTCAAATTTATTATTGGGCTGTGAATTGAAATGCTCCATGAAAAACAATTAAGGGCATTTCTAGCAAAGGCAATAGACAGAGAATAAGGTCATAGATCTGGAAATGGAGTAATTGTATGCATAGTCAGACATTTTCAATTGATTAGGTAGTATCATTGGATTAAAATATTGCTTAAGACTAAAATGAAATTATGTTAAATTTACACTGCTTCTTTGTGCCTCTATGGAGAAAAAAGCAAGTTATTTCTTAATATTCTAACAAGAATTACACTACATCAGGATTAGCTCTTTCTTTGATCCATTGATTCTGCTCTATTGTGCTTGCAACAACTAATAAACTATTAGTGAAAAAGATAACCTAAAGGCATACTAAAAATTAGCTAACATTGAATCAGTAAAATCAGGGGAAGAACTTACACTGGGGAAAATATATATTTATTCTTTCTGGTAAGAAGGCACTCCAATGAAAAAATAGATGAAGAGTTTAAGAAAGTCACATCACTTAGGATTCCTAATAGTTCATTTATATTTTCTCAAGCTGTGTCAACTAGCAGGATTATTTTAGTCCACCTTGTTAAGTGTTTCTAAATCAACCCATAAAAAGTGAATGTTTGGGGCACCTCAAAATTATTTTTAATGTTCAAATAAATAATAAATGAGAAGACAATATGTACTTACTTTTTAATACTAAAAGTGCTCAAATCAAATACTGAAATGCCTACTAGTTTTTAATATCTAAAAATGTTACTGTGAAGATTTTGCTCAGGCAAAATTAATCATCTTGTAATACATCATTTCTTCCATGGCTATGTATTTCTCTTTTTAAATTTTTTAATTGACAGAAATGTATGCATATATTATGTATAACATGATGGTTCTAAACATACGTACATTGTGGAAAGGTTAAATTCAGCTAATTAAAAAAAATGTATTAACTCACATAGTTATCATTTTTATGGTGAAAACATTTAACATTCACTCTGCATTTTTCCAGAAAACAATACATCGTCATTAACTATAGTCACCATGTTGTGCCGTAGATCTCGTGAACTCTTCCTCCTATCTAACTGTAATTATACATCCTTTAACCAATGTCTCCATTCCCCCAACAACCATCCCAGCCTCTGGTAACCACCATTCTACTACCTACTTCTATGAGATCAAGTTTTGTTAGATTCATTTATTGTAAAGCTGTTTAATGCTGTTTATATTTCATGATCGTAACAGCTTCCGTTTTTTTAAATATGTAATTTAGTTCTCACCAGGAACACTTGAAAAGAAATAGAAATGCTTTCTATAATGAGACACAAACTCTGAATATTGAGTCACACATATATTGATGTTTCCTGGTGCCACAGCACAATGCTCACTCATTTAATTTACAGTTCAGCAGCAGCCTTTATAGATTTTAATAAATTATATTTTTCTAAGCAACCCATCTCACTGATAGCATGCTTTTGATTATTTTGCCACAGAAGCTTTACTTTCTAATTCCATATGTTCCACTTTAAATGATTATACCTTTATCACTGTAAAATACATTTCTTTGATTTGTTTACTTTGCAATATATTACATAAACTTCCACTCTAAAATACCTATTTTATAAATTTAGTAAGATCTTATTAAAAATATATTCTTTGCTTCAGATTATTAATAAAAAGATATCTAACTCTGGACCCAGCATCAGGAAGTTGATACTTATATTGATATTTACCAGTAATGTTTTCCTAGGCTTTGTTGGTTGACAATCCATTATTATAATGTTGATATAGGTTTATAGTGTGTATGAAATTATTTTCATGAATTTGAGATATGTATTTATATTTTTAAAAATCCTACCATACCTTGTAAAGTGCTAGCAAATCAAAACAAGTGTCATTCCTTTTCATACTGACAATTAGTTTAATTTATGAATAAATGTTGCTCTTAAATATATTTTATGTATCATGTATGAGTCATTTGCCTTGCTAAGGGTTAAATTAAATAGATATTTATAAGCTCCAGAATATGGTGGGTTTTTTGCCTCAAAAAGTGACATTTACTCAAAGAAAAGAAATGACAAGATGTTCATACTTTAGTTCCCTTCCCTCCCCGCTCCTGCTGCTCCTCAGCACCCCCCAAGACTGAACTGTGGCTTGGGCTAGGTGGCAGGACAGCCCCTCAGATGAGGTCAGCAACATTGAGGGGCATTTCCTCAATGGAGGTGTTGTAGAAGGTCTCAGTGTCTCGAAGAGTCCGCTTGTCTTCTTCTGTCACCATGTTAATAGCCACACCCTTACGGCCAAACTGTCTACCTGGACCGATTCTGTGGTTTTAGTTTTCCCTGCTGGTGGGAAGGTCATAGTTGATGACTAAAGAAACCTGCTGCACATCAGTGCCTCTGGCCTATGTCAAAAAAGACAACTCTTCAGCATGTGCACGAGAATCTATCCCGAAGTGATGACACATGGTTATCCATGTAGGCAGCCAAGTAAGGCAGAGGAAATAAGCATCCCTGTTCCCCAAAGACCTTAGGCATACCAGATTCTATTCCAAGTTGCTACTTTCCTGAGAGGGGCACTGGATGTCCCCCTGGAGAGGGAGTCACCTTGGAGATATATATCTATATCTATATGTGTGTATATATATATATATATATATATATATTTGTAAATAAGGCACTGCATTTTTTAAATTCATAAATGTTCACATCTTTTAAAGCACACTTTGTATCATAGATATTTTGGTATGGAATTTTGATAGTGTTCCAATAAATATTTTAATAGAGTATGATAGATTATGGATACTTATCATTTTGTTGACTTTATATTTCTCCTCTTTCCAAAGCATATTTAAAGCATTTGGTTAAATTATGATTTAGAATACACATCAGTAAATCTGGAAGAATGTATTTTTCATGTGTTTGATTGCATAAGGCTAACATAGTAACTCTTAAAATTATGTTCATCTTAAGAAAATTTTTCAGAATAATTTTTGTTTCAAGCAACATAAAGAGAATAATGCATTGAAAGGACTTCACTAAGAAATGAAATATTAAAGGAAAAATGACACAGCATTGTACAATAAGTAGAGGATATGGATTAGACAAGGGTTGATGCCTGTGCTGAATTATTAGAGTGAAGTATAATTAATCATGTAGGTATGACTTGATTGTTATACAGTGTAAATGAGAATAAATGTTCAGAAATTGACAGCTATTTTTACTTTTTACAATATGACAAAAATGATATCCCAGAGGAACTAATAATTTCCCACTTTTTTTCCATCTTGATTTGTCTTTGTTTCATTTTAATTATTTTCTTTTACATCTCTCTACTTACCATTGCCATAACTCAAGAAAAAGAAAAAGTAATAGAGGATAAATGGAAGGATGCAATTCATATGAAGTATGGACCTTACAATAGTGCATTCCCAATTTCTCTTTTCCATATTTTGGTTTAGTGCTGTCATACATTTCTTACATATGCTATTAACACAAAATATATTACTATAAATTTTCTGAGCATCTTCCATACATGGTTTTGTGTTATGGCTTTCTCAATGTATCTAGATATTCTCTCCTTAGTGTATGGTTACTTAAATCACAGTTGTAGTTCTCCTTAGGAAAAAAATGATGAGATTCATTACCAAGAATCTTTTGTTGTTCCAGAGCTTTTTTTTTTTTCTTTTCTTGTGTGGATCAAGCCTCCCTTCAAAGGTTTCTATATCTAAATACTGGCTCAGATCTGTAACTGCACAAGGGATCATGACCTTTTATTGCTACCACTTCTCTCAGCTTCTTGATCATTCATGTTATCCTATGACTCAAACCCCTCAAGCATGAGGGCCTTGATCACCCCAACAGGTGAGCTGCCTAAATCTGCAAAGGCACAGGACAAATTTAAGAGAAATTTGGAATGGTTAAAAGAAGTGAGGAGGAAATAAATGATAAAGAACAGGCGCAGCCTCATCACCAGTGCCGTATTTTTGTCACAAATTTTTCTAGTTTATGATTCTCTAGAGGGGAAATAAAAATCTGCAATGACAAAACTCCAGAATCTTAAGAAACTGTTCCCAGGTGGCAAAAAAATTACTATGTGAATAGAGAAGATTTGAACAGAGCAGAGAGTAGACTGTAGTGTGTGCTGTGGTTGCACAACATAGTCTCCCCTTTAAAAATCTGGTGCTCATTCCTAGCCACACTCTTGTTTGCTGGTAACAATCAGTTGAGCCCTTCTGTGGAATTTGACCTTCAGTGGGGATAAGGTTACAGCCCTTAACGAGCTCACATTAGTTCATTTTGCATTGCTATTAAAAAAACTGCCAAGGCTTAGAAATGAGGTTTACTTGGCTCATGGTTCCAACATCTGCTCGGCTTCTCCAGAGGCCTCAGGCAGCTTTTACTCATGGTTGAAGGCAAAAAGAGGAGCAGGCATGACACATGGCAAGACAGAGAGAGAGCAAGAGATGCCCATTTTTTTTATTTTAAACAATAGATTTCACTGTAACTCATTGAGTGATAAGTCACTCATTACTGTGGGGAGGGAACCAAGTCATTCATGAAGAATCCACCTGAATAACCTAAACACCTCACACCAACCCCTACTTCCAACAATGGGGATCACATTTTAACACGAGATTTGGAAGGGACAAACAAGCCAAATTACATCACAGCTAAACAGAAGTACACCTACTGATTCGTTCTTGCAGAGTACAGTGGCTGATGTGGTTTGGCTGTGTCCCCACCCAAATCTCATCTTGAACTGTAGCTCCTATAATTCCCACACGTTGTGGGATGGACACAGTGGGAAATAATTGAAACATAGGGGCAGGTCTTTTCAGTGCTATTCTCATGATAGTGAATAAGTCTCATGAAATCTGATGGTTTTTAAATGGGGAGTTTCCCTGTACAAGCTATTTTTTATTGTCTACTGCCATGTGACATGTGTCTTTCATTTTCCACCATGATTGTGAGACCTCTTCAGCCACATGGAACTGTGAGTCCCTTAAGCCTCTTTCTTTTCTAAATTTCCCAGTCTTGGGTATGTTCTTAACAGCAACATGAAAATGAACTAATACAGTGGCCTACCCTTCTTATTTAAATTCTCAGCAATTTGAGGCATCATCTCAGCTCCAGAGTTCCTGGTGAAACTGGCTGAGTCCTCTGGTACTACTGAGTCACAAATCAATGTCTCCTCTCCTAATCTTTTCCACTTATCCTCTTACATGCATTGTTTTTAAGAGTACTCTAAGTAACTAACTGGCTTGCAAATCTCTGCCTCACAGTTCATTTCCTAGGGAAATTGGCCTAAGATGTTGTACTAGTAGGCAAAGTATAATTCTTCTGGCCTATATATGATTTCAGTGTCTTGAGTAGATTTTCTGCTTCATTTACTTTTTAGTCCTAATGAGCCTTGAATTATATCAGCAAGAAATATTATGCCAGAGGAGTTCAGCTGACAGCTTCTGAAACTCCTTTTCTTCAAAATGATCAAGATTTCTTCATTTCTTCCTTTATGTTTTGTATTTTTCATCATTTATTCCCAGGTTTTTGTTTGCTTGTTTTGAAGAGTTAATACTTATGGCAATTATACCTCTTTATTTTGATTTCTTTATACATTAAATAAGCATAATAGTACTTGCAGGAGTGTTGTGAGGAATAAATAAAATAACACATGTAAATCATTTTTAAGAGCACAACTTAGAGATATTATTGTTATTCTATATCTCTTCTTTGCTGTAGTTCCACATAAGGATGTTCACGTTCTTGGCACATGATACCTTCTATGGTATAGTGCCAACTACTCAGCAAAATATTTACTGTAGATCTGTTAAGCCTATTCTGTGGTACTAGTACCTCCAAAAAAATCAAGAAAAAAAATTTGATAAAAAGAACCCTCATTTGAAAAAGGAAGATTTTTCTGTTTCTTATTCCCAAGTAATCAAAACATTTGCATTAAACAATTTGAATGACAGGAGATGTACATTTTTTTGCTTCCCAAAATACACAAATGCATGCACACACACACACACACATACACACACATACACAGATAGATAGACTGAATAGATATCTAGATGGACAGATGACAGATGGGTAGACAGATAGGTAGATAGATGATTGACAGAGAGTTGATTAGATAGATAGATAGATAGATAAGATAGGCACATGGACAGATGATAGAAAGATGACAGATAGGTAGAGAGATGATTGATAGAGAGATAGATGATTGATACCTAGATTAGTAGATAGGTAGATAGATGATAGATTAGATAGAATATAGATATATATAAGATAGCTGATATAGATAGGTAGATAGGTAGGTAGATAGATAGATAGATAGATAGATAGATAGATAGATATATAGATAGATAGCAGAATAGTCCATCTGGGTACACCTTGCTTACGGGAACTTAAAGGTAGACAAGATAAGACCAGGAAAAATATATTTGAAAAAAAATACAAATAACTAGGTGCTGAAAATTTTCTCTTCACTCATCTTTTTAGTGGAAGAGACAGAAAGGACTTTTGGTTGTTTTCTTTCCAAACCAGTTAGTAGCCATCAAAAAACATGAGAGTAATTAAAAACAAAGGAAAACAATAAAACCACACACAAAACAACCAGTCTGTGCAGTTTGACAGCTTCTCACAAAACTTAACGTATTTTTAACATAAGATCTAATAATCACACTCCTTGGTATTTACTCAAATGAACTTAAAACTTATGTTCACATAAAAACCTGCACAAACATGTTTATAGTTGTTTTATTCATAATTGTCAAAACTTGGAAGCAAAAAGATGTCTTGTAGTAGATGAATGGATAAATAAACTTTGGTACAACCAGAAAATTGAATATTACTCAGTGCTAAAAATGAACTATGAAATCATGAAAATACAAGAAAGAAATTAAATGCATATTACTAAGTGAAAGCAGCCAATCTGAAAAAAAACTGCATACTGTTTGGAAAAGGTAAAACTATGGAAACAGTAAAAAGAGCAGTGGTTGCCAGGGATTAATTAGAAAGAAGAGGGAGATGAAAACAAAGAATAGAGAGGAATTTTTAGGACACTGAAAATACTCTGTATGAGGCTTTAACAATGGATGCATGTCATTGTACCTTTGTCCAAATCCACAGAACATAGCACCAAGAGTGAACCCTAATGTAAATTACAATGGGCATGGGGTGATTATGTGGTAGTAATGTAGGTTCATCATATATCTGGTGGGGGATGTTAATTGGGGAGGCTATGCAAGAGCAGGGTTTTGGTATACGGGAAATTTCCGTACCTTGTCTCGATTTTTCTCTAAATCTAAGATTTTTTAAATAAATAATGTCTTTACAAATGAGTTTATGAGAGAAAAATACCCTACTACTTAAAGCAGAGGTCAGTATTTTTTTCACTAAAGGGCCATATAGTACATAATTTTGGCTTTGGAAGCCACATAAAGTCTCTTGTGTGTATTATTCACTATGTTTTGTTTTGTCCTTACTTGCTTTTTACAACTCTTTAAAAATGTTAAAACCAGGTTAGTTCATGTGCTGTAGAAAACAGGCCATAGGCTGGATTGCATTTGTGGGCTTTAGTTTGCTAACTCTGATTCTAGAGTTTTCTCTCTATTGCATATTCTGTAAATGTAAGTGTAATAGAAAAATGAACAGACTTGATATGGCTCCAGCAAATGAATAAATAGCATTCTATGTTAGGCAAGGCACGGTGGCTCATGCCTGCAATCCCAACTCTCTGAAAGGCCAAGGTGGGCAGATCATGAAGTCAAGAGGTCGAGACCATCCTGGCCAACATGATGAAACTCTGTCGCTACTAAAAATACAAAAATTAGCTGGGCATGGTGGCACACGCCTGTAGTCCCAAGGCTGAGGCAGGAGAATCACCTGAACCCGGGAGGCAAAGTTTGCAGTGAGCCGAGATCACGCCACTGCATTCCAGTCTGGGCAACAAGAGCCAAAATATATCTCAAAAAAAAATAGCATTCTATATTAATAAACATGACCTCTGTCAATTTAATGAAATGTGGTTTATGTGCATAAGAAAGTGTACTTCTTGTTTGAGCTGTAAATGATCAAGTGAGTCTGGATGGGTAAAATAGGAGTGAGCGCCAATATAATCATTATGATTTAGGACCACTGATTTTAGACATTGAGTGACACCTTGAGCAAAGAAAACCAAAGATAAACAAATTTTGGCCATTTCCTCTTAAGAAATCACTTCAGAACAGCTTAGCATTTTTTAACCGTAACAAAAAACAGTAACAATAACAACAAAACCATGGACTGTAATGATGGTGACAACTTAGATAATTATATTGCTTACCTTTTCTAAACTTAACTGAACTAACACTCGCCCATTGTCAGTAATGATAAGGTCTTGGCAATGTGTGCTGTAAGTTATTGACACATGGGTATGAAATTTGAAAAATGTTGTAAAATAAAAACAAGATTATTCATTTTTTTCTGAGAAATATCACATGTAAGAATTTTTCTTAAAATTAAGATGAAAAAAATATAAACTTTCTTTAGAGTCATCAGAAGTTTAAAAAATAAACTATATGCCTTATACAGTAGTCCATGCTGTATTCTTTTAACTTATTTTCAATACCAAACTCTAACCAAGATGGTGACATAAGGATGATGCTGATGATTAGAATAATAGTGTAATTTACCTATAAAATGTATCAATATGACTGAACTGCAAAATAACTTGGATTTTGTATCCTGTGCCATCTCCAAATACATTTTCAGCTTAAAGGGAAGCAGAAATCAATCTGATATTTGATGCATTTATCCTTTTTATTGAACTACATGAAAAGGTAGTTCAAGAATACGTTAAAATCAAAGTAAGATTTGTAATGATTAAGAGCTCAGGGCATGTGCCTTAAACATTGCTATTACAGCAGTGAAGACAAGTAGACAGTCAAGAATTTAGTCAATACCTTCAAATATAAAAATACACATTAATCTGGAATAGGGGAAGCTTTAAATAACCGACCTTTAGAATTTGCAATAAATCCTGGAAAAATGTGGGCAAAAAATAATGTCTATCAATCTGTTGCAATATTTTTGAAACGTGCTTTTTAGATGTCAGCAGTAGTGTTGGCCGAACATTCCAGAGGATAGGTTAAGAGTTGAGAATGCAAATTCTGAATAGCTTAACTATTCATTTTTTAAAGGTTGGGTTTTGTATTTCCAGAATTTACTGTAACATTTTTCAAATTGTCCGTGTATGTATATAACATCTTCCCTGTAAAACATTAAAGAAAAACCAGAAATATGGATAAGTTATAGGGCCTTCCTTCAGAGTGAGTCAGAGAGAAAAGAATCTAAAACATAGACCTATTTTCTTTAAGTTTTAGGTGTTATTAATGGAAGGATGTTATATAACTTATGTCATGATTGATATTTTGTAGACATACGAAGAAAAATTTGGTCTCACAAGTATTACCATATAAAAGCATTAGAAAGATGTATAAACAACAACAAAGCTGTTTTTTTTTCTTGGCATGAGGCAATTCGATTTTTGCAGTTAAGAAAGCTACTATAATTTGTGTACTCACAAGTATTACTACTCAGTTTTGAATGATGCTGTCAATTTTTTTTGAGAGACATTTTGAGTATCAAAATTTTAGTTGTTTGCATTAATAAGTTTTTAAAGGTTTAGTCTAATTATTGCAATTGAATTTTAAACAATGCATTTTTAATACAAAAACTATTTTTTAAGAGTCAAGACTATTGACTGATTTGTCACATTGAGTATCCGTTGTACATTCCAAACTAGTTCTTGCATATACAATTCTTTTCCATCAGCTGCTTCTTAAAAGCATAAAGTCAATTGTGCATTTAAGCTAGAAAATGAACCTCAGGGCATGCCCATCTGTCTAAACATATAAGCACATTTCCAACGGAGTTATAAGGACAGATTGTTCTTTAACTGAGGTGATGGATGTGAATGGTTAAAAAATATGAATTAGGCCGGGCGCGATGGCTCACGCCTATAATCCCAGCACTTTGGGAGGCCGAGGTGGGTGGATCACGTGGTCAAGAGATCGAGACCATCCTGGTCAACATGGTGAAACCCCGTCTTTACTAAAAATACAAAAAATTAGCTGGGCATGGTGGCGCGCTCCTGTAGTCCCAGCTACTCAGGAGGCTGAGGCAGAAGAATTGCTTGAACCCAGG
>CAUYLG010027909.1:0-97839 GCA_963573385.1 Cacajao melanocephalus | reverse complement strand
GGTGGGGAGTTGAGGAGAGAGAGCATGGGGAGAAATGCCAGATATAGGTGATGGGGAGGAAGGCAGCAAATCACACTGCCATGTGTGTACCTATGCAACAATCTTGCATGTTCTTCACATGTACCCCAAAACCTAAAATGCAATAAATTAAAAAAAAAAAAAAGAATAAGGCCAGCTGAGTTACAATGTGAATAGATTCATTTTATTAACATAGCTTATAGTTGTTCCTTGTGAAAATCAAGCCTGGTATCATTGTACTGAGAATGAGCTGATACTTTGATTAGAAGATTCTCACTACATAGGTCTCCACTTTAGATGCAAATGCTTTTTAGTAATTTGCAGTAGATGACACATGTCACCAACTACAAATTTTATCTTATATCCCTCTATTTATACCTTGATATAAAGGGGACAGAAGTCTCCATTTTGTCACACTAGAGAAACCTAAAAATTGACTACTCTGTACAACTGTATGAAGATTAAAAGCTGATTATTAGTTCTTGTGTACTGGGATAGATTAAGTATGTAGAGGACACATGCCAGAACTTTCACAAAGCCTTGATATTAATTCAGAAAACTGCCAAATGTAGCTCTTTAAAAACTAAATGTATGTGAATATTTGGTAATATAGACTACGTGTTAAGAAAAGTAAAGGATACCCAGTCTAACTTATGAAATGCTCACTTACATGCTAATTTAATTGAAGAAAACCCTCAAAATTGCATTTAAAAGATACTTGAGGATCACCTCTAGTATTTTCAATCAGACTCAACTGCCTACCTCAAACTATCAACAGCAGTCTTACCACTGTAAGAGAAACATCACGGTGCTGATGGTGGGGGTGGTAAGCAGTGGAAATGGGAGTAGAATATTTTAATTATTTAAAAATTAAAATGCAATTGTTTCAATATAACAGTAGAGGATTTAAAAATGTCTGCACCTATAAAAACTTTAAGCAGTTTAGCCACTAAAAACAATTATGAAAATATAAACATTTCAAAGTTTGACATTTTTGAAAATATAAGATGATGCTCAAATTGATATGCAACATGTATTTCTCACACAGTACACAGTCAAAGTATTTATAGTACCTTTTTGGCTCTTTATCAAAACATTTGCTCAAATAGTAACACTTTCAGAAATGCAGATTAATACTCATTATTACTTTAAATGACTTAAAAAATTAATAACTTTTATGTCTGCGTTGTATTCTTCTCTTTTCCTACCAACAAATTGACAACAGAATTTACCCAATGGGGGTTATCTTACTACATGTACACAAGAGATTTTTATTTATAATTCTGTTATTACTATTCAAGGAACTTAACAAAAATTGTCAGAGGAACAAGATTACATTACTCTCCTAATTTTAGCTTGCACTATAAGCCTTCTGCACACATTATTGTCCTAATTTTAGGTTGCACTATAAGCCTTCACAAACTTTATGAGTCAAAAATTACTTTGTACTTAAAATATTGAATATATGAATTATCAGGAAGTATTTTTTGTTTGTTTTTTTTGTTTGTTTGTTTTACCCTTATTTTCCTCTATGTCATACATCTAATGTTTTTAGACTACACCATGAATTAGTATATCCTAAAATTTTATTCTGTGTAATTAAAGACCTGGGTTTAGGAATAAGGTCAAGTTTTAGTCAGGCCAGTGTGTCTTGAATTAGTTGCCACTTTTGATATCAGCTCTAACTTTCCTGCTTTAAATATTCAACATCTCGCACATGCATTATCACAGTGATTTCCTAAGTGGCTTTCTTGTCCTCCTCATTCTACTAAAAATATCTCATCTAAAGTATCTTTTTAAAACGCTGATGAGATCATCTGATTATGTCCCCTTTCTGCATCTGATTATGCCACTCCTTTTGGTGCCTGTAAAAAGGGACACTTCTTTATTATTCTTTGCTTTCTTTATAATCTCCACAATCTGGACCTTACCTGCTTCTGCTCTTCTAAATATCTGTCTTCTCACCTCTCCTACTACATCCCTGACATGCCACATTTCTGGCAGTTTCCTAAGATGTACACATTGTCACATCTTTTATATTTGTTGACCCCTGTGCCTTGGATACTTTTATTTGGTAATATTTTGATTATGCACTGAAGCCCACTTTTTTCTCCTCCATTGATTTGCTGTACCTTCTTTGAGTCATCTTTGCAAACATGTGCCTCTCTATAGTAGCATTGTTATGATATATTACAATTATCTCTTTACACATCTATTGACTCCACTAGTCTGTGTTTCCTTAAGGATAAAGAGTGGTGTATTTATTTCTGTGCCATGACTGCATAGTCACGCAATCTGGCACACAATAGGTGCTTCTTAAAAGTTTGGTAAATAAATGAATGTTGCTGAAACAGCATTTAGTCCTGATGGATGGCTCACTCACACCCATCACATCTGTAGACATCGCAGTTACTTTGAGCCTGAATAAATAAGAAACCTGAATTAAAATTGTATTTTTTGGCAGCACTCAATGAGGACATATAATAGTCCAGAAAAGTTTTTAATGAATGAATATTCACAGTAAGATCTCTGCTTTCAAAATGCAAGAAAGAGAAGAAATAACAATAAAAACTCAGTATACTAAAATTTGATAATGGACAGTTTGTGTTATTCAGCTGATGTTTATGATTTTAGGCTTCTGTTCAAATTTACTTTCATGTTTTCTGGCAAAAATATTCATTAAAGACATCTGTGCTCTTCAAATGTAAGTACTATTTGTATTTTTAGGTTGGCATTAGTATCTGTATGAAATAGAGGATATGTATAATATATTTGAATTAGTCTATCAAAATAAAAAGTGTATATAACCTGTGGGTGTGGCTTGTAAGTTGGGAGGATTTTACTGGTACTGCAATGTCAGATGTATGTGAAGGCTGTTTTGTAGATGAGGAAATTGAATTCTACCTATGGTATATTTTTAATATAATAGTCTCAGTGTTAAATTATATATTGATTTCACAACTGGTTTAGTGCCTATAGTTTCATTGATGTCTTCAATATTTATTTCAGAGTTTTTAGCACTAACCATGCTAGAGGATAAGGTAAATTGTTTTTAGGTTTGTTGGATGAAGTTTTTGCTCTGGCAGTTACCATATCCTCAAGAGGAGTAGGAATCATATACTTGTGATGATAGTTTTTATCAGGTACATTTCTGTTGTTATTCACTTCACTGAAAGCTTTTGTTTTCAGTAGTCAGAAAGGCTTCTTCAGTGTTTTTTATTCTCTCCCTTTTTTTTTTAATATCAATGCAGTGCTTATGTTCCTATTTTCTTGTGAGTCATTGAAACAGGGAAGATTTTTAAAGTCACACTTTCCCATGTCCACAGATAATAAAGATTTAAAGTTTGAAGCTGATAATACATAAACAGATTTATTATTAAAGGTCATATGCTGCTGATATTTCCCACTTTGTGTGTATGTGTGTGTGTTTTCTCCCTTAAAAATGAGACAACAGAAATCTGTTACCATTGCAATAAAAAAAATCATCTGCCAATATTTAAAACTATGTAGAAACACAAAGTAATCACTGAGAATAATTTGTACAGATGTTATAATGAAATCAGTTGGCGACTTTATCTTTAAAAATAGGACTTCATGTGCCCTTATACTCACCGACTAGATTGCTTATTATGTATTCACTGGATTTGTTCTGTTTCTGAAAATAAAATAAACAAGAAATGCACTTCCTCCAAGGAAGACAGGACCAGCCAGTTTGTACTTTAGCCTTATGTTTACTAACCTTAGGAGCATCTGCCCCTGACAGCAGGTGCCTGGCAGTTTAATGGGACTTAGGGGGAGTGTGCTGCAGAGGAAGGATGACTGCATTGTGTCAGGACCAGTGGGTGCCATGCTCATCCTGGAAACCATCTAGCAGAGCTCATGTGGCAAATGATGCATGGAAATAGGGGGAAAATATCTCCCACACTATAAGCCTTCTGTTCTTTTAATCCACATGCACAAAAAGAGAAAGAAATAAATATGTACACATTGTTTTCTTTTATTCTTATTTCAGAGCAGGAGTGTGAGCTTCAGAAAAGTTGGTTGCATTATCCCTGTTAGGGTGAGAAAAACTATTTGAAAGTGTGTTCAAACAAATTGGAGAAGAAGAAAGACATGCAAGGAAGCCAGATAAAAGAGAGTCCCTGAGCACCAGGTAGAAGTTATCTTGCTGAGAAAATGAGACCTGATTTTCTAGCGTTGTCTGTGTTCTCCATCTCTAGGACTATGAATCCTTAGAAAAGAAAAAACCTGTTTTGCCCTTGAGAGCTAATGTCCTTGTTTAACATGAGTTGCTTTCGCTAGTTCTTATTGTTCAGAATGTACAACTTTAACTTCTTTTTATTTTAAAATGCTGTCTAAAAAACCTATTAATTACAGTTATTTATTTGAGTTCATCTTACTGTTAAAAAGATAAATAAACTCTGATAGAAGAAAATAGGAGAAGAGGGATGCCTGCATCCTAAGACTGAATAGGCTATACAAATGTAAAAATTCAATTATGTGTTGTCTATCATTTTCTTTTTCCGATTTGGCATTATGGCTCTTATGCAAACATTTTTGAAATTTGTGAATTTACCAAGCACAGTCAATGTGGTCTTCTAATGCCTATTATTAATGGGTTTATATTATTGAAAAAGTACACATGTAGATTTAAAATATATAACCACACAAAAATTTAAAATGTGATTTTATAAGTGTTTGAAGGAGTGAACAAAGTCCTCTGAGCTCTGTACTAACAGGGCTGCATTAATGAATGAATATTTTCAAATATATGGCTATGTAAAAATGTTAGTAGTTCTGATAAGGGAACAGAGATTGAATAAATGAAAGAATCTTTAAAATTTTAATAAAAGTGACAATTGTCTATTAAGTTTCTAGCAAATAATTAATATTACTTAGACATCTAAACTATTTGACAACCACAGCAGTAGCAACAAGCAGCATTTATTGTTGCTTTCTATTTGCCAAGCTCTCTATTAAATACCAGTTACCACATTTAAATCTCTTACTAACATGAAATAGAAAACAGGTTTATCCCCAATTTAATTTTTAGAAAACAAATTGAAGAGAGAAAGGTTGAGTCAATTGTCCCAATATGTGGTGCCATGGTCCCAAATGGAGGCCGACTGAATTTAAAACCTATGTTCTAATTCATATTCTAAAGTGTGTCAGTGAGATTAAGTAAGATGTAAATCTTAGGTCCCTTGTGATAATAACCTCAAAATACACAACAATAAATGATAAGTACAGATCTTTATGGAAGAAGGAGGTCCGTGAACACTAGACTGATCAGTAAAAGCTTTTCTGGTAGGTAGTTTGAGCTGATCATTGAAGATGGGACAGCATTTCATTATTGTTTTTAAAGTTGGTGGAGTTGGTGGAGAAAGAATTCTCATTTAGGAAAATACATGAAACACAGCAGGGAACACAATGTGCTCATAAGACAGAATTCGAATAAAGAGTACGCTTTGGCAGAATTTAATTCAATTCAAAATTGCTTTTTGAGTCCCCTCACCCTCTTCATAGCACAACCCAAGAAGACATTTTGGCAAAAAAAAAAAAAAAAAAATCACTGTATTGTGAAGTAAATTGCTGGTGGAAACAAAATAAAGAAAGTAGCTATTTGGAGTTTATTCTTGAAAATGACTCATTCAAGTCTGTATGATTTTGTTTTCTTATTCTCCAATAATTGGTTGCATGGCTTGAATACCTCTGCACATTCAAAGAATAAAAAATCTTTATATCTGGGAAATAATAACAAAATGCAATGGGCACTAGAACAATGATGTGGGCATTTTCAGGGAGAATTTTTCCATAATGCAAAATGTTTTTTTCTGGAGTGACCACTCCAAATACGGCACAATATACTGTCTACGTCAGTTGCTTCTTCAGAGGTAAAGAAGGTAACATTAGACAGTATAATGAAACACGAGAATCAATTCAATATAGAAGAGTTCTGTACTCAAGGTGAGATTAAAACCTCAGGTTCATCTTTAGGCATTAACTTTTTATTGTACCGCATATATTCTTAAATAGATCTATGCGTCCTTTTTGACAAAAGTGAAACCCAATTTTTTCAGTTGTTTTTGAGTCAGTGAAGTCGAATAGAAAAAAAAATTACCTAGACAATTTCACATTAAATAACATGCCCTATATCAATGCAGTCTATGAAAGCTAAGAAATAATATGGATGTAGACATAAGGTCGGCAACCTTTAATGTTTTCCAAGGAAGGATATGTAATAAAAGAAAATACTGCCACTACATCGTCTCATTTTCTTTTAGCATACAGAATATTTAAATATAAAGTAGGAAGTATACAATCTTACAATAAAGAGTTGTTACTAAGTTGAATAAAGTAAATCGAATATATTTGCTATATTTTTCTTATTTTTATTATACTCTTATGGATAAGCAAAATGTTATTAGTGACTGACTCTGGTCTGTAGATGAGACTGGAATCACCTCGCTCAGATTAATGGTTTAAAATCAAGTTACAGCCTGAGAGATCAGGAAATATCTATTTTGCTACTCTCAGTAGGATACAATGTGGAAATAGCTTTGTTTGTTTCCTCTATTACTTCAAACTCACTTTCCCAAATTCCTCTTCTCTATTCTTTCTCAACATCAAGCATATTCCCAAAGTTTTCTATTTTTGTCTATTAGAACAGTTTTATTTCAGTTATTATAAAGTCCTAATAAATTTGAATCAAAACATTAAACTCTCATTCAGTTCAAACTTAACCACACTTAGCAACTCAGGCCACCTTTAGAATTTTCGTGACAGCGATAGGAGAGGGACCATGCTCTGTTATTTTTGTTCTTATTATTCTTACTTCCCCATTTGCTCTGCTGTTTCTGGCACCTCCAGAAAGGTATCAGAGGCAGAGGCTAGAGTCAGGGTGAATTAAATTCCTCTTTGTTTCCAGCTGATGTAATTTGGCACTGTATGATATATGATCAAATTCTGTCTATCTCCTGCATGAAACTCTTTTATTTATTTTTTGAAATGCTTTCTTTGACGGCTGCTGCACTGAACTATTACCTGTTTTAGGTAATCCTCTATCTAAATATCTTCTTTTATGGCCTCCTAAATTCCTGCCCATTGGCATTATGGCTTCAGCATTTCTGCTAGAACAAGAGGTCCCAACCCTGAGGTCCAAGACTGGTACCCGTTCATTGCCTGTAGGGAACCGGGCTGCACAATAGGAGGTGAGTGGCGGGCTGAGCTCTGCCTCTGGTCAGATCAGCCCTGGCTCATTAGATTCTCTTAAGAGCCTGAACCCTGTTGAGAACTGTGCATGTGAGGATCCAGGTTGCGCAGTCCTTATGAGAATCTGACTAATATCTGATGATATGAAGTGGTGCAGTTTCATCCCCAAATTATTCCCCATCTTCCCAGGGTCCGTGGAAAAATTATCTTCCACTAAACCAGTCTCTTGTGCCAAAATGGTTTGGAGCTGCTGTACTAGAATAGCTGCAGCTGGAAGGCAGAAATCCTGGGCCAAATCTCTTTAAGGTAAATTCAAATGTCAGAGTGCATAAAGCCATTAGGATTCCTTCAGTGTTGTTGCAACAAACTGGAGCCACAGACCACACTCATCATTATCCCCCTTCTTTGTCCTAATCCATTTCCAGCTACCGTCAACTGCTCTACTTGAGAATTTAGGGGACAGTCAAGTTCAAATCATTATGTCCTACCATAACTCCAGAGCACTATGCGAAGTTTTGTAAATATTCTTTCATCATGCTTAGTGATAATATTAGAGCAGGGCCATGTCTGTTTTACAGATCAGCAACAATCTAGCTAGAAACAAAGTTTTGGTCTCCTCCCTAGAAACCAGTCCTATTCCACTATCACTGCCATAGTCTCTCCAAGGAATTCACATGCTGATCATTTTACTTGGCCGGAAGTGGATGAAGGAATATTCTCCGGTTCTCTCTACTCTTGAAAATTCCCTTAAATGATTATTTTTTTCTCCTGAGTGAATCTATGGTCTTTAATTTAGACTGTATATTGGTGTTGGGACTATTTTGTGATACCTCTTAGTAAGCCTTGAAGAGGTACACTTATATGTGTGAAAAAAGTCATCTCCCATTGTGTGAAGCATTGGGTCTTCAGGCAAAAATCCTTTAGACAGTAGAAAATGTCCTGTATGAAATTAAGATACAAATATTAAACAGAAAAAAATAACAAAGCTGGTGGAAATACCATGTATTACTTAAGCCATGGTTTCCATGAGTAAGAGTTATTTTCACATTTTCTGAGTAATTTATTTGAAGTATTGGGAAAAACACTCATCTAGACAAAACAGAGTTGTAGACTTCAGATTTTTTTTTTAAAGTTAAGGTTAACTGTATATATTTCTAGAAATTGTAGTAAATGGCTCAGCTCTACTTGATTTGAGAATGGGCATACCTAAGAACATTATTCTTCTGTCTTCTATTTGGAAACTTTAATTTACAAATCCAGTGCTGGGGAGAAATGGTTGCATGCTGTATTATCTTGAAGCTGACTTTAAAAATGTGGTGTGTGCTTCCCCATAGATATTTTGAAAGCAGTGTTATTCGGTTCTAACTAATGTGATGAAAGTATTTTAAAGATATTTGAATAGACAGTTTGATGTCCCTCAAAGTGAATGAGGCATTCTTTTACTTTTTTCCTATTAAATATTTTTTTCCACTACCTACAGGTGCTCCTATATGCTTTATTTTACTGTCCCAAAACTTTCACCTCTCCAAATAGACTTTTTATATCTTCAGCTCATTTAAGTTATATCCCTTTATCTTAGAAACCTTTTTATGTTTAGTCCATTCAAAACAAATCTTAAAAATGGTTTATAATTCTTTGTCTAATGAATGTGAGTTCTCTTGGATATAGATCTTGAACTAGGACTTGAACTTGGTGCACAGTACTAGCTTCTTGAATGCATAAAAGATCTCCAACAAATAAATAGAACAAATATTAATAAGTGAGAACAATTTGCATATAAGTTAATTGAGAAAGTTAGAAATTAAGAGAAAGATGCTAAGTTCCTTTAGTTTCTGAAAAACTGGTATTTAAAAACTTAGTTGTATGATAATCAACACTGAATATAGTAGAATGATTTAGATGAGGAGAATTATTGCAAGATCAAATGTAAATACAAAAAAAATAAATGTAACAAGTATACCTTTAGAATATGATTTCATTTTTATCATATAGCCCTTTTATAAAACATATGAATTACAAGTTAGTAGTAGTATTTTTTTGTCAAATAATTAAGCAAACATATCAGTGGAATTGAATTATCCACATATGAATGATATAATTCCTGTGTTTGTACTTCTTTTGATTATTTTATTTAGGGCTAGTATACTACATATAAAAAAATACTAATTTTCAGTTAGAATTTGGGCAGCTTATGTGACTACAGAGTTCATAATATTCAGTCTAGCTAGCTTCAGTCAATCTAGATTCAGTATTTCAAATAACCATATGATCTCTTTTCATTTTGTAGCTCTACTTTTCTTTGATTCTCCTTCTGTTCCACATAGTTCACTTCATTTGGTGTCTGATACTGTCATTAAAAGTTTTGTTTTAGCATTCCACTGCCTAACAATTCACAGAAAGTAAGTGACTTATATTGAATAATATTATCAAATTCTTGAGATTGACTCTTACTGGGATGACTTAGGTTATGTTTTCCATCCCTGGGATAATTGTCTTCAGCCCAAAGTGTGGAAGATACTGTCTGGTCAGACCAGAATTCTGTGTCTATTACAAGGTGGGGATTGTGTTGAGAGGGTTGGGGCTGTCTACAGTGTCCCTGCCAAACTTACATGAGATAAGGATGGGGGAAAGATGGTTTCTTCTGCCACAAAAGAGACAATTATCAAATAATAAAATGGATAATGAAAAACAAGAGATGAGCAACTCAAAGATTAATCTGTCTAATCTATCCACTATAGATAAATAAAACCCAGATTAAGTTATTTGGCTAAGACCATTAGATAGCTCACTAGAATTAGTGATAGCTCCTAGATGTTCTGACCTCTGGCCAGGTCCCAATTCTTGTAATTGCATGTAATGCCATTTTTGTGATAGCACTGGGATCAGGGAACATGGATCTTTGGCATATTCTGTGACTGTTTCTTTAAATAGGCTTAGTGTCCCATCTTTGAAAGAACTTTGAATGGTACAAATTTAAACCATTACAATAATGAGCAAACATAGGAGGAACCAAAACTGTACACAAATCAGAATGTTGTACATAATGTACCTGAGCCCATTCTCCTCATTCGAAAATCCAAGAACTCTCTAAAGCTTAGGTTTAGAAGGTACAAGTTGACTTAATCCCAGGGAATAAGTTTGACTCTCTAGAATATTCCATATAGGTGATAATGTTTGTTCTTGGAACATATCAATAAGAAATAAAATGAAGTTATTATCTTCTTATTTTATTTTATATTTATACTTTTCAGAGATTTAAAGACATTTTAATTGTCATCTGTAAAGTATCCTTTAATTTTCTTATTGCTATTACAGAAAATGATACTTTGGAAACTAGTTTTGTTTATGAATATTTTTGAAGAAACCTGTGATACAAAATATATGAATAATTGTCATAATCATGTAGTAGCTGTTATATCAAAGTCAGCAAATTTTCCTGCATGTGTTCTATTTCCTTAATTATTTCATGAGCAAAAGATGATGATGTCATGGGCTTTACTGGTTGCCACAGAGGTCAGCCGGTATTTCTGATTGCTTTATGACGAATGAAATTGCATACAGAAAAGTGAAGCTCTCAGATAGAAATTTAATTCACATTACAATTAGGTATTTCAATGTCTGCTGAGTGAAGAGAAGTGCAGGGTTTACAGTTTCTGAATCCTTTTATCTGTTTTCTTATATAAGACATTGTATAAGAAAATGTATTTTCTTATCAAAAAGAAAGCATGTTATCCTATTTAATTCTCAAGCCCTTTTCTTCAGAGCAATATTGTGATTGATGACATACTGCTACTCTTCTTTCCCTAAAGCCATCAGTTTCTATTGCTCTGAGTTTGTGAAGTGGAGGCGATTCTGTTGTCTGTCTCCCTTTTCATCTGGATTTTATTGCACAGAGATTGTCAAGAAACTCCAAATAATTTCTGATTCAGCAAACTCTCTAGAATTCCCAAAAGCTAATTGTTATCTGTCATTCTATATACAGGCTAGATTTACTGATCATCAGAGTAAACACCTTATCAGAATCCTCTTTTAAAAAAGCTTGTATTTACATATAAGGTATCACTCTAAGTGATATGTTCCTGGACTTTATACCCAGGAACCCCCCTAATGTTAAATGTATCAGGTGTTAGAAAAGGGAAATATGTTTTACAGGTTTGAGTATACATTCTAAATAGTAACTATCCCTTGCCTTTGATTATTTCTCTTCTTATCTTGAAGCTTGCAGAATGAGTCCTGTCCATGCCTGCCTGGTTAGGGAATTCTAAATGTGTTTTAAGAGTTCCAGGAACCCTCATGCTGAGTATTTAGTGAAACGCATACCAGGAAATCAGAGAGAGTGGCGCATTTCCTACTGTCAAGACTGATGATGCGGAATGCTGATCAAGGCAAGGGGAGTCTAGCACGGCTCCCTTTCCCTAACAGCAGCAAAGCAAAATAAATTTTACCTGCTAGAAGCAGCTTATACCTTCAAGGCCAAGGGATTATAATGAAACTAGCAGTTATGATAGTTCAGTGCATGTGAACTGTGAGGTGGAAGGTATGTTCTAGTAACACATGATCAGAATATATGCAAGATACTTTTTGTTTGTTTCATTGTTTGAGTTTTTGTTTATTTGCTTGTTTGAGACAGAGTCTTGTTCTGTCACCCAGGCTGGAGTGCAGCGGTGCAGTCTCACTAACCGCAGCCTCTGTCTCCTGGGTTCACACAATTCACGTGCCTCAGCCTCCTGAGTAGTTGGGATTACAGGCACATGCCACCACACCCAGCTAATTTTGTATTTTAACAGAGACGGGGTTTCGCCATGTTGGCCAGGCTGGTCTCAAACTCCTGACTTCAAGTGATCCTCATGCCTTGGCCTCCCAAAGTGCTGGGATTACAGAGGTGAGCCACTGCTCCTGGCCAAATGACATTTTAAATTATGTTAATGCCTCAAAGAGAAAAAAACAGAGAATGAACTTTTCATAGTGTGTCAGTCAGTAACTTAAATTAGCCTTTAAAATTTAAGAGTGTACCACCCAGTTATCTCTAAAATGTCCGGTTGCCACAAATGAACCTTACCTATAGGTGGATAAATTCTATTTATTTTTGAGGAGCATTGAGGTCAAGTTTCTTTTACTAAAAGAGGGGAGAGAGAGAACATGGGGTAGGAGGAGGAGAGAGAGAGAAAACAATGATTGGTATCTCACTAATTTCTAAATATCTCCTTGATGACTATTTTGAGAACCAGATGGGAAATAAGCTCTCCTCACACAGGATGTGATGTTCTAATGACCCTAACAGAGGCTCACCAGTGTTACTCCACTATAGAAGCCACCTTCAGATAATGATGTAGTTGTTACAGGAATACAATCCTGAATACAATTCTACTGCAACTTCTCTTCCTTGGGGTGAAGAGAGACTCTCCAGTGGCAAAACTTACGCTGTTCCAAGATGCTAGAGTAGCAATAAATAAAACATACATATACAATGTTCAGATTGACCTTATCTATCTTACAGTATGAAAAAGGACTAGACTGACATATTTATATTGTGATTGTTATACCTCAGCCCTACTAGAACTAGTCCCAGAAATAATATTTAATGATGAACCTATAATTTGTTTATAAATATGTATATATAGAGAGAGAAATTTAAGAAGCAAGAACAATTCTGACTTCTCTTCCAGGAACTGAAGGACCACAGGACTAGAATGTTATAAGTCTGTTAACATTTTGTAAGATTTACCCAAACAGGTGTCTGTCTGTGTGTGTGATCTTTTTTGTTGTTTTTATTTTCAATTTTATTATTATTATTTTTTGAGATGGCGCCTCACTCTGTCTCCCAGGCTGGAATGCAGTGGCGTGATCTCCACTCACTGCAACCTCCACCTCCCAGGTTCAAGTGAGTCTCCTGCCTCTGCCTCCTGAATAGCTAGGACTACAAGCGTATGTCACCATGCCCAGCTAATTTTTTGTGTATTTAGTAGAGATGAGGTTTCACCATGTTGTGCAGGCTGGTCTCGAACTCCTGACCTCAAGCTTCCCAGAATGCTGGGATTACAGGTGTGAGCCACCAGTGTTGTGTGTTTTCTACTGTTTAATGAGCAGTACATGAAAGCTAATGTAATGTCAAGCCTCTGAACATCGAAGGATGAACGTATGTCTTGGTCCCTGGGTTCATCTGCATGACCTGGCCTTGGCTGAATTTTCTAGGGATCATGACCAGGTGTAGGGAAGCAGCAGTGGTAGAACATCTCTGAAAAACCTTTCTTCTACTCTGCATGGTGAGAGTTTATTTTTCCAGAGAACATGGTTAAATTTGTTCTTTTCTTGAGTTCCTTAAGAAGATGTGTGTTTATGGAAGGGAAAAGGGTTGTCAGAGAGGGAGATAAAGAAGAAGTAGCTAGAAATAAATTATATGTTAATAATCTTACTATTCTATATTCTTCTCGAGCATTAGGCCTTCATTAACTTGTCTTCATGAGCCAAATACTAGTCAAGTTCTCTCTCATTGACCCAGCAGCTCCCTTAGGTGAAATATGTCATCATCCTATACCTGCCTGCATATAGTGTTATAGATTGTTTTCCAGTTTCATACTTGCTCCTTTATGGCATGGAATGTGGTATTTGACATCATGGTAGGTATTCCTATTTGACTAAGAAGCCAGAAGAGGGCAATGTTAACCTTATATTTTTAAATCAGGAAATGTTTTGTTTTTATTTGAACATGTGCTTCTATTTAGAGACTGTTTTCCTGCATGGTTAGAACATTTTGAGTTATATAGGTATCAACTGGTGTTTAGCATTTTTTAAAGTTTCCAAATCTTAGTTAAAAAATAATGTTATTAGCTATTAAATAATAAAAATGTAGTACCAACATTCTTGCATTCTACTGTGGAATATTCTGTGAAGATATTTTTCGTTTTTAAGGCAAATGCTTACTTTTTATTAAGAGCATATAGATCAAGGGGTAAAACTACATTGATTTAAAGTTTTAAAAAGCTAAGGTAAGTATAGCAAGCTATAGTGTATTTAAGATGCATTTTATTAATGAAAGGTTAGTGTTAAAATATTATGTTTCTCACCCATGAAAATTTGGAGGTATGTAAATTTGGAGAAAAGAATGTCAGTTGCCACTTATAAATTTGTCTTATGTGTGATTAGCTCAATAAAATGGAAATCTAATTTGGTGCTGATAACCTTTCATGCATTCACTCTTTCCTGTTTACTGTATTGACTTTATTGCTCTTATGATAGGGTTTTAAAATATAATTTCTTACATTCATTTAAAAAGAAAAAGGCTGTAAAGAAGAACTTCTTTTTCATCGTTTGGGCTGTACTTCTTGAGTCTGTCTTCTTCCGTGTTTGCCAGAAAAGCGTTCATTTTGTCATGGGGCTCTAATTATATGCTATTTGTTTTAAACATGTCTCACCTAAGTTCTCCCATGTAGGATGGGAGTAATAAGACTAACTATTTTAAAGGCTACTTGCTTCTGAAAGTGTAAGTATAATACAGTGTGAGTTTCTCCACCATATCTGCACTTCCATGAGCTTCCCTTGTAGCTCGGCTCACAGGCATCTTCAATAGAAGGAAGTTTTGAGTTCCTCCCTCATCAAATTATCAAGGCTATATGCCAAAATTCCCCAAAATAGTTGTTCTAACAGACTTTGTCAGGCAGTGGCCAGGGAGAGAAGGAAAGGTATTTAAACCTTACAATGGATAATATTTTAGCAGAATTATTTTACCCAGTTTAATTTGGGATAACTTTTTGGTTAATAAACAGAGTTCTTCTATGCTTCACTTAAAAAATGTTCCCTTTTTCCCATATGAATTATGCTATATCTAACTTTTTAAAAGTGTTTTCCTCACTTAAGAGGAATGTTCAGTATAAGAATTTTACCTACACAGATAAGGACATTAGGTCTCCCCTCCCCATTTTTTTAATCTCACAAAAGTATATTTTGGCTTGCATTTAATGTGTTTGTTAAAAAGGGAAAAAAGTAAAGGGGCTAATAAGAAAGACAGTCTTAAGAAGTATGATAGCCCTTGTGCTGATTTCTAAGGAAAGAGGTTTAAGGAAGGTGGCCTGGCCTAGGCCTGAGATGCAGCGTCAGGCCCAAGGCATTGAACAGCATCCCCAAGCCCTTCCAGTACAGTACTCAAGTGGGCCACAGAAGCAAAAACACCCTCTGGCTGCTGTGAAAAGCACATTGAAGTATCAGGATACGTTGCTGGAAATGCAAGATATTAACTGATGATGCATAGAACTTAAGTGTGAAAGTTCATTGCTTTCATTGGTGTCATTACTTATATTACTTTTTCACCCACTTCAGATATGTATAATAATCTATTACAATTTCCTTCCTCTTGAATATGTGTTTAGTTATTTACGATGAAGAAGTAAACACATAGAACTAAAAAATGTGAATTATTTAGGGACTGAATGAGTCCTTAAACTATGATCTCCAGATTTCTTCCAATGACTTACTTCTCTTAACGTCAGAAGTTAGCGCACATGTGGAAATGGAATGTTTTTCTCTCTTGACACATACCCCTGCAGGGATATCAAATCAAATAATCTTTATACCTAAAGAAGCACTCAGAATCTCCCCAGTTGCACTTCTAAATCTCCATTTGCTATTGAAGCTATGCCAGCATCACAGAATTGAGCAAATTTTCACAATTATGTATGTTTTTATTTTGAAGCCTAAGCTTAAATGACAATAATTTATTTTCTATAAGGCTATGTATCTCTTAAATCCAAGAAAATAGGCTTAGATAGAATGCATTGAACTATTTGTTGAAAGTTTCCCTCAGCATGAAACATGCACAGAAATATTACTATTGAAAGAGTTGTACCACAAATACACAATGTTCTCTCAAATTACCTGGATAATATTATTTTGAAATTCTTTATTCCATATGACATCCTCCAAACTGTTCTTTATGATTTGCTGTATCATGATTTTTCTTGTTACTGTGTTCCATTTCCAAATTTATCATTCATTAAATATTAAATGTTTGTTGCTTTGACTCTATTAGGTGATCTATATCTTATAGTTAATCTATTTCTAGGTATAAAATGTTTATGCAATATTTGTGAAGCAGGTTCACTGTGCCCTAGTTATCAATTTATCTGAATGTGGTAAGACAGAACACCCACGTGCACATGTTTCACAAATTGAGTTTATTACAGATAGCAGTGAGGGACAACAAAAGCCTAGGATTCACTGTGAACTGGTCTCCTAGGGCTCAGGAAAACTGCCCAAAGTGGAGATGGAGTCTTGATTGCTTGTGCCCCACTTGCATCCTAGCTGAGGGATCCTACAAATCAGCTCACCTTGAGTTATACAGCCCTAGGTTATGTGAATCTCTGGGCAAAACCATTAAAGGATATCCTTTTCTAAGAAGGGACTGGAACAGAACCTATGCTGTTCTGGCCAGCTACTCCCTTTTCTCAGGATATTGCATTCCCAGTATATTCTGCAGTTACATTCTTGGGAGATACAAGCAAGAAAGGGAAGAGAATTGACTTAGTTCAAGGCTACCTGGAGAACTGTTCAGCAATGTTGACTTGCCTTTAAAATATAAATATATACATATTTTATTCCATGTTTATAAAAGTTAATGTATGCATATCCTAAATAAGCAATACTGAAAAACATACATAATCTTATCAACAATAGATCACCTTAATGTTTTGTTTTATACATTTCTAGACATAATTCTACATGTTCATATCACACACACACAAACACACACACACTCACACACAACCATACTTTACCGAGCTGCATTTGAATTGTATATGCTGTATTATAAATTGCTATTTTCGTTTAATAATGTATGGGCATTGTTCAGTATCAGTACTTATTAATTTGCCTAGTATTTCATTATTTGATTGTACACTAGTCAAAACAGTTTTACCAAAATGAATAGGTGAAATGTGTCATAAATTTTACATTTTATATTCACATAAAATATTTTCCATTTATGTTTTCAAAGCATATTATATCTAGTCTATTATGTAATTAAAGCCCCAAATGTTTTCTCCTCATTGTGCAAAATAGATTATGTGCTCAAAACTTTTAAATTTTATGAATACTTCTGCCTTCTGTAGTTCTTGACTTGGAAGTGAGCTTTATTACGTAATAGTATATCTGAAATGCACTCAAGGGATGCATGGGCTTTTATTTCTTATATGCTTCAATATAAATCTACGTGGAGTATGTGTTTCTGAAAGGAAAATAAGATAGGTTGAAGTCTTTGGATTAAGTTGTCTTCAAATCAGATCTTCATAGATTGTTGTTTCTTTCTGCATTCCTCTATGTTAATTGTCTTATCTTTGATTTCTCTAGAATATGTATTGGTGGTATTTCTTTTAATTCCTTCCTTTTTTTTTTTTTTTTTTTTTTCTTAGACAGAGTTTTGCTCTTTGTGCCCAAGCTGGAGTGCAATGGCATTATCTCGGCTCACTGCAACATTTGCCTCCCAGGTTCAAGTGATTCTCCTGCCTCAGCCTCCTGAGTAGTTGGGATTACAGGTGCCTGACATCATGCCAGGCTAATTTTTATATTTTTCGTAGAGACAGGGTTCACCATGTTGGCCAGGCTAGTCTAACTCCTGACCTCAGGTGATCCACTGCGTCAGCCTCCCAAAGTGCTAGGATTATAGGCTTGAGCCATCATGCCCAGCCTATTTCTTTTAATTCTTAGCCCATAACAAACTATAGGCTTTATAATTTCTACATCCAAATTTTATTCCAGAAAATGTATCATCGCATTGTATTTTCCTTTTTATTGTTTTCCCATTTGTTTTGTAAGTAACATGAAATAAATATAAGAAAGTACGTTTTGAGACTCTCTTATTTTCCCTTTATTTTGCTTTTATTCTTTTGTTCAGGCATGTTTAATCAATTTTTGTTTGTTTCAAATGTGAGTGACCCTTGCAATTTGTAAAAATTTTCTCTACTTAATTTTTCTAAGCTCTTCCTAATTCACCTTGATTGTTTTTCAGTGCTATTTAATGACTTTTGCAATTTTTAAAATCTCTACTCTGAGACTATTTTCTCATTTGGGCAAAAATTGTATTGCCTAAGATGTTTAACAACTAAAAAGAACTCTGTATTTTCCTGATTTTCTTCTTGCAATATGTATTCTTCTTTTAACTTTTCTTCCTTTATCTTTATATTCAGACCCAGCTTTCATTTATTTTCATAAAATTATTTCTAAATTTTACTCAATGTCAAAGAAGGGCTGACTTCCAAGTCTATTTATAATAAAGTAATGTGTTTTTGATTTAAACAAATAAATGGACATTATATAATAAATGATTTTAGGATTGGACAACAGAGAACATAGGACTGGTACCTTTAGAGAAGAGAAACAGACGTGATAAACCACATGCTCACCCAAAGTTTCTGCCTTTGGACATTCTCCAAAATACATCACATGATGAGCAAAGAAAAAAAAATAAAGATTGTAGTTTGAGGCTATTAAATTGAAATTTGAGAGGCAAAGAAAAGGAATGCCAAAGAAGGAGAGAGAGAGCAGAGAAAGAGAGCCCATAATATTCACAGATTTATCCTTGAGACTTTGGCCAGTTACTAAACTGCACATGCACAGAGCAAGACTACAAAAGTTTTGCAGAGATGAGGTCCTTGGAGCCTATGACCCAAATAAAAATTCCAGTGATAACACAGTGCAGTGGGACCTTAGAATCTGGCCATTGAGAATGCAAAGATGCTTTTGAATACCCCTAGAGGTACCCAATAAAGCCTAAAAACAAACCTTATGAGGATAAATCTGCTTACCATATACTCATTGTTTTAATGAACAAAATTTGCCCTGATTTAGAGAGAGATAGCAAAATCCAGAAACTCAACAATATAGTATTCACAGGGCCAACATGCAACAAAAAAACACCAAAAGAGTAAAAAAGCAAAAACATATGAGTCACGACAAAAAGAAAAAACAAATATGAATATATTCCAAGATAAGCCAGATGCTGGATCATTAAACAAGGAGTTGGAAACCACTATTATATATGAGTTTAAAAATACAAAACAAGATGAAACCTGTGAAATAGGTGAACAGATGAGAAATCTCATTGAATATAATAGACCTATGAATCTATACTGTTATAATTAACTAGTAAGTAATTACAAAGAAAATGTCTTTCATGGAGTAGGAAAACAATGTATAAATGATAAAGATAGAGTAAGAACTTTTCAGGGTAGCATCTCCCATAATAATAATTGATACAGGCAAACATAATCAATGGAAAATAAAATTAATGAGTGAAAATTGCAAGAGTACAGGATATTTAATGTTCTCAATACACCTCTCTATTAGATACTTATTTGCCAAAGGATTATATGAACTTTACAGTGGAGCTATCTTTCAAGTGTCACCTAAACTGTGATTCACCTATACCATAAAATTAAACTAAGTTATTAAAAAGGACCGTCTCTTTCTTTCTCTTTCATTGTGTTTTCCTTTCTCTATGTATACATACATATATATGTGCACATAAATGCATACAGATCTCTTGATATATATACGTAGATGCATATGAGTGCCTCTAATACAGTATACATATTCTCTCTCTTCTCTGTGTGTGTGTGTGTGTGTGTATTTTTATTATATGATGTGGTTTGGGTCTGTGTCCCCATTGAAATCTCATGTCAAACTGTAATCCTCTTGTTTCAAAGGCAGTCCTGGTGGGAGGTAATTGCATCATAGGACAGACTATCCTCTTGCTATTCTCATGATAATGAGTGAGTTCTCGTGAGATCTGGTTGTTTAAAAATGTGTGGCACTTGTCGCTTCACACTTTCTCTCTCCTGCTGCTATGTGAAGGTGCGTTGCTTCCCTTGACCTTCTGCCATGATTGTAAGTTTCCTGAGGCCTCCCAGTCATGCCTCCCCTTAAGCCAAGCCTATGGAACTGAGAGTCAACTAATCCTCTTTTCCTTATAAATTACTCAGTCTCAAGTAGTTCTTTATAACAGTGTGAGAACAGACTAATATAGAAATTTTGTACCAGAAGAATGGGGCACTGCTATAAAGATGCCTGAAAATGTAGAAGTGACTTTGGAACTGGGTAACAGGCAGAGGTTGGAACAGCTGTAGGGCTCAAAAGACAGTAAGATGTGGGAAAGTTGGAAACTTCCTAGAGATTCATTGAATGGTTTTGACCAAAATTCTGATAGTGATATGACAGTAAAGTCCAGGCTGAGGTGGTTTCAGATGGAGGTGAGGAACTTCTTGGGAACTGGAGCACAGGTCACTCTTACTATGCTTTAGCAAAGAGACTGGTGGCATTGTGCCCTTGCTCTAGGGATCTGTGGAACTTTGAACATGACAGAAGTGATTTAGGGTATCTGTCAGTAGAAATTTCTAACCAGAAAAACATTCAAGATTTACCCTGCCTGCATACAGTCATATGCATTCACAAAGATATGCTCTGAAATTGGAATTTATGTTTAAAGGGAAGCAGAGCATGACAATTTGGAAAATTTTTAGCCTGACCATGTGGTAGAAAAGAAAAAAATAATTTACTGTGGAGAAACTCAAGTTGGCTGGCTGCAAAAATTTATATAAGTAAAGAGGAACCAAGTGTTAATAGCATTAATAAAGAAAATGTCTCTAAGGCATGCCAGAGATTTTCACAGCAGCCCCTCCCATCACAGGCCTGGGGGCCTAGGAAAGAAAAATGATTTCATGGGATAGGCTCAGGGCCCCATGCTCTGTGCAACCTTGGGGCATGACACCCTGTATTCCAGCCCCTCCAGCTTCAACTGTGGTTAAAACAGGTCAAGGTATAGCTCAGGCCATTGCTTCAGAGGGTGCAAGCCCCAAGCCTTGGCCTTGGTGGCTTCTACATGGTGTTCAGCCTGTACATGCACAGAAGACAAGAGTTGAGTTTTGGGAGCCTCTGCCTAGGTTTCACAGGATGTATGTAAATGAATGGATGTCAAGGCAGAAGTCTGCTACAAGGGCAGAACACTCAGAGAACCTCTGCCAGGGCAGGATAAAAGGAAAATAGGGTGCTGGAGCCCCCACACCAAGTCCACACTGGGGCACTGCCTAGTGGAGCTGTGAGAAGGAGGCCACCATCCTCCAGAATGGTGGATCCACTGACACTTTGCACCATACTCTTAGAAAAGTTGCAGGCCCTAAATGCCAGCTTGTGAAAGCAGATTCAAGGGCTATATGCTGCAGAACCACAAGGGTGGAGCTGCCCAAGGCCTGGAGCCCACTCTGCACTAGCATGCCCTATATGTGGGACACAGAGTCAAAGGAGATTATTTTGTAGCTGTAGGATTTAATGACTTCTGGGTTTTGAACTTGTATGGGGTCTTTAGCCCCTTGGTTTTGGCCAATTTATCCTTTTCGCAATGGGAGCATTTACCCAATGCCTATATCTACATTGTTTCTTGGAAGTAACTAACTTGTTTATGATTTTACAGGCTCAAATGTGGAAGGCACTTGCCTTGTCTCAGGTGAGACTTTGGAGTTGAATGTTTGGGTTAGTGCTGGAAGAGTAAAGACTTTGGGAAACTGTTGGGAAGGCATAGCTGTTTTGAACTGTGAGAAGACCATAAGATTTGGGAAAGGCCAGGGGTGGAATGAAATGGTTTGTCTCTGTGTCCCCACCCAAATCTCATCTTGAAATGTAATCCCCATATATCAGGGGAAAGGTCAAGTGGGAGGTGACTGAATCATGGGGTGGACTTCCCTCATACTTTTCTCACGGTAGTGAGTGAGTTCTCATGATACCGGTTGTTTGAATGTGTGTGTCAACTCCCACTTTGCTCTTTCTCCTGCCACCATGTAAAGAAGATGCTGGCTTCCTCTTTGCCTTTTGCCATGATTATGTTTCCTGAGGCCTCGCAGTCATGCTATCTGTTAAGATTGTAGAATGGACTAATATAATGTATATATAATATGCATATAAATTAGGCAGGGAGAAGAGGGGAGAGAATATAAATACACACACACACACACACACAAAGCTACAGTTTGCGATTGCATAGTAACATGTGTAATATTATAATTACATACATATGTCATGGTTTTTATGTTGGTAAAAAGAAAGAAACAAAATTGCCATAGTACTAAAAGAGAATCACCTAGTATCTGGTTAGGCAAACTAAGACTTTTAAGCCAAATCTGAAATTTGGCCTAATGATTTTTGTAAATAAAGCTTTTGTAAATAAACTTGTATTGGTCACAGTCATTTAACTATTGTCTATGGCTATGGTAGCACTACAACAACAGACTGGAGTAGTTGCAGGAGACCTTATGCTACATAAACCTTAAAACATGTACTATCTGCCTTTTTGCAGAACAAAAGCGTGCAGGCCACTGGCTTAGGAAGACTGCATTTTCAGGGAAAATGACCCATGGGGGAGTACTGTGGCACAGTAAGTACAGAGTTTTCGTGGAGAGGAAACAATAAGAAAAGGGACAGAGAAAATATTTTTAACACAACTTGAAAAGTTTAAGTTTGCCTTAATGTACACTTGACCCTGAGATCCTCCTCAGTGAAATCAGTAGTGAGAAACTGCGAAGAATCTACCATCATTAGGGTATTCTTTTAAAAGGCAAATGTGTTCTTTTTGGAAGGAAAACACACACATTCATGCATATGCCTCTGTGTGTGCATGCACACACACACACACACACAAATACTCATATTCAAAAATGTAGATTTCTCAAATACTTGTTTAGAAGTTGACAGAATAAACAAGCAAATAAAAATTACTTAAAGCAGTCTTCAAGTTAAGACCTGAAAATTCATGGAACATAAATATTACGTAAAAGAAGACAGTTTTGTAAGTCTTGAATGGTAAATATATATATGAGTGTCTTAGGGACAACACACACACTCAACACATACACACATACACAGATAGACAGAGAGAGCGAGCGAGAACATTAAATAATACCATTCCACAAAGCATATTAAAATACTAAGAAAACATTTGAAAATTTGGTTAAAAGGCTGAAGTGAATCTGTGTAATTCTAGGGTTGTATATAACATAATGATTAAGGATATGGTTACTTTATGTGTCTTTATATTAATAATTTTGCATTCATATTAAGAGCCTAATAAAATTTTTTGGAAAGAGTTTTTAAAAAATATGAGTGTGTGCCACATATGTATGTGTATGTACAAAATTTACTGGGTAAAATGCTTATACAGATAGACTAGAGATGGGGCCAAGTCTATTCTAGGCAAAATGGTAGGTCAACACACACACTGAGGATTGAGGACATTGAGAACCAGTTGTCGTCATATAGCCACTTATTATCTTGCATGAAATTGTAATCCTGTTATAGTCCTTTACTTGGGTACACATAGTTTTGTCTTAATTTTGCTTGAAATGCATTTTTAATGTACAAACATTTAATGATATAGAAGTGCTTTTGCACTTCATCTTATTATATCACCTTATTAAACGGATGTATTCTGGTTTCTGTAGGGTAAACTGTTGATCAAATTCTTATGAACACAGAAAATAAGTATTTACTTTTCATTTTCATGGGGTAGAAAAATGTTATGACAAAGAATAAAAAGTCAAATATAGTGAATAAATGCAGTCATCCTCTTGGCGATAAAGAATGAATTACCAAAGTTACTCATTTAGCAGAAGTTTTTCATTCAAGCCTGGGCACTCCTGTAATTGGCACCCTAGTTTGTAATCCCCCAGGGTAGAAATAAAGACAGATCACCAGACATAGCAGCAAAGAGAAAGAGAAAGTTTAGTTTAGCTTGTGCACAGGGGAAGTCAGCACCTTGAAAGGAAAATGGCGGGCTGCTCCCCGAGGGTAGTATGTAGATTAGTTTTATAGGGCCCTTCTATAGGGAAGGGTTTGTTTCATCAGGGCGTTTATGGAAGGGATCTCTCTAGTGCTTGTACAGTGGGTTTACATGCCTCTTCATGCATCACGTGTAACATTTTAAATCTCCACCCTTGGGAAAGGGTGAGTATAGGTTGAAGTTTAAGTCTAACTGCCCATATGGGGCCCAGATGAAGTCGCTAGCCCCCTAACCATAACTTGTGGTTAACAGCTTCCTTTATCTTTTGCTGCTGAATGGCTGGAAGTTAGGAAAGCTACAGCTTGAACAAGGAACTTTTTCTATTTTTCTCTAAATCACATCAAAACTGGAAACTAAGCAGCCTGCGTGTTTCATTCTGAAACAGCAATGCTGATGGAAAACTATGACAAAATTGATGCAGAGTAAATAAGAACTTAGAGTTGGATAAAATAAGTGAAGATTACATATCCCTTCAGAAATTAATTACATTATGAAAATTACATAATTCATAGTTTAAAAATAAAAGAAAAACTATGTCTTTTTTTACTCTTTTTAAATAAGCATTTATTTAACACTTTTTAAAAAAAAGACTTACCAATGGATCAGAGACTTTTTTAGTCCTTTATCTGATACAAACAATTTGCCTTATCACCAGGAAGAAAAACTTACAAAATTTCCATATTCAGTAATTGTGGTATATTGTACTAAATGCATTTTAAAAAATGTATTCAATGATCACCTATTTAATAGCATTTTCAGAGCTTCTTAAAGATTATCTTGTGGTAGCCCATTATATAGTACAAGTACAGTAACCCTTTAAATTCATGTTATTACATGAGCTTATCTATAAGTGCTCTGATCTGTAGACAAAGGAGAGTATTTCTTAGGAAACTGAACCAAACAACGTGGTCTGGTGTTACACAATGCAATTTTGTTAGTTTTGTTTTTTTAAAAAATGTTATAGGTGCATTTCACTCATTGAGAGTTACTGCAAAACGAAATATAGACACATTCTGCGGTACAATGCAAAATATCCTTAAAATTTAAAGATAAACTCAAAGGTCTGAAAGATGATTTGATACAGTCAAAACACACTTGATATGATTGAATTTGTGTCCCTGCCCAAATCTCATGTCAAATTGGAGGAGGGGCCTGGCCTGAGGTGACTGGAATATGGGGGTAGTTCCCCATGCTGTTCTCATGACAGTGAGTGAGTTCTCATGAGATCTGATAGTTTAAAAGTGTGTGGCACTTCCTCCTTCTTTCTCTCTTCCTCTTCTACCATGGTAAGACTTGTTTGCTTCTTCTCCACCTTCTGCCATGATTTTAAGTTTCCTGAGACCTCCCAGCCTTGCTTCCTGTTATGCCCGCAAAGCTGTAAGTCACTTAAACCTCTTTTCTACATAAATTACCCAATCTCAGGTAGTTCTGAATTTCAGCAAGATGTCTGAGAGCCTCTATTGGTTTGATTAATTAATAGTGAGATTCCTATTAAAGAAGTAATTTATACAGAGTGTGGACCTTCAATTGGTAGAGATATCACAGTATTTAATTAAGTTTGCAGTTGAAATAAAATAGTTTAAAATATTTTTCGAATATTCATGACATTAGATGTTCTTGTTTGTTTACTTAAATACTTGAAAATTTTGCATCCACTATTTATAACTATGGTTGTTTTTTCATTGTTTCCTAATTGCAACCGAGGGTCATTATTCTTTAGCTCAGAATTCCATAGTCTTCTTTCAAAGTTCAGCATGCGTAAACAGTTCTTATTTATGTTTCTTTTTCCTCTTTTTTTGAAAAATAATGAGTTGCGTATGTTTTTTGACATCTTATGTCTATTTTGTCTCTTAATTTATTTTGTATTATTGTTTTAGAAATAACATTGTTGGATTTTGAAAATATCAGATTCCTAGATTTTTCCAAAACTTCAAGATATATTCTTGTTTGTAATATAAAATGTTTAATTTTGACTTTTTTTCTTAATGCATTTTATAATCATAGAGATAGCACTCACAATTCTTTTTCTACACAAAAATCCTTTGAGATATGTTAAATAACAGGTCAAGAAAAAAGGTATATTTTTAAAATTATAGACTAAACAAGTAAGCAGGGTAAGAAACAAAATTGCTAATATCTAAAACCGTTTGTCACAGTGTACACAGTTAATATTAATGTGAATATCTGTCAGTACTCTCAAGGTAGGCAAAAGCTGGAGCTTGTGTGAGAAAAGGCTTGCTTTAGATTAAAGCTGTGTGCTTTCTGATTGACTAGAAATAGTCATCAATGGCTCAACTGTCATTTAACAAATGTTTAAAATTCTAAAAATAAACAGAAAACCTAGAGTAGAAGCAGTGATTGTTTGTAATGCTTGCAGAACATTACTTCCTTAAATGTTAGGCCATTTTTGCTCATTAATTCCTTCCTTGGCTAGCCTTCCTGCTGTGAGCAACTTACTACAAAAAGCAGGCTCTTGCATGACACAGTTGGAGACCAAGTATAACAGGATTTCAGAACCCAAAACATTCTAAAATGTCCTATGATTTCCAGACACACTTACCTAAGGGTGCTGAGACTTCTGTTGTTTACCATTTTATGTGCATGTAGTTTTCTGATTAATTATACTACTTGAAGTGCTTCTTGAAAAACATGTTATAATAGTGACAATATATGTAGAAAGTATCAGAGGTTTTTTTTTTCTGCAGAATTTAACAGATAGGGTTGAGTTTCATTGTACAGGTAAATTTAGGGAAACATATTTTATTTTTTGAGGGTAAAACAATTAATCTGCCACCATAACCAATTTAATAAATTATTTTCCAAGATACAGAAAATTATGCTAAGGACACAAGCATTTTCTTTATGGATTAAAGTTTATTTATAAAGCAAGGTAGTTAGATTAGATTACCTTCAAATCAGTTTTTGATTATGAAATTGCATGATTCTAAAAGGTAATATTTGACATTATCCCCATCCATAAATAACAAATAGTGAAGTCTTGACTTTTTAAAATTTTTCTGTCTTTCTGTATAGAAACTTGCTGGATGCAAGTACAATGGGAACTATAGAATATTCATATAGGGAAATCCTATGGCAAGTTTTTGAAGTGGTGCATTATTTGCACAATACTAAACTATTTGGAAGTTCAAACATAAAGTATATTCAGATCCAATATGTAAAGAACCTGTCACTATTCATTTTCTTAAAACAAGAATGGCTAGGAAATGGAAAATTAGTGAACTAAAAAGAATTAAAGTCTAAGAACAAACAAGCACCTGAAAATCTGGAAAAAGACACAGAGGGGCACAGGAACCAAGATCTGCTTATTTAGAACAAAAGCTGCTGGAGACACAAATTGAAAAAAGAAAAAGAAAAAAAACACTTCCTTGTTATTGTGATGAACTGCTGGGTACACCTACACTTTCCAGAGCCCCTTTTTAGGTGTCCTTCATGTTCTTCTTGTGGGCCACCAGGAGGATGAGAAAAATAGACGACAAGTATGCTATTCAATTTGGATATTTCAACATCACATTGTCAGCAATGATTAGAGAAAGCAGGCAAAAAAATCAGTAACAGCACTGTTGCTTAACCTGAATTTAATTGATATTGCTAGAATACTGATTCTAACAACAACAGAAACCATATTCTCGTCCAAATCGCAAGAAAAGTTTATAGTGAAGTACTATATTATTTACCATAAAACAGTTTGACAAAATGTCTAGAAATCACACAAAGTATATTCTCAGACCAAAGTAAAATTAAGCTAGATATATTAGTAACAGAAAATTGGTACTTAGTCATTAAACAAAACATTTCTAAATGACTGTGGTTTAAAGAAGAAATCTGCAGTTACACTTTTTTTTCTCTTTTTGTGGAGAATGGGGACTTGCTATGTTGTCCAGTCAGGTCTCAAATTCCTGGGTTCAAGTTACTCTCCTGCCTCTGCCTTCCAAAGTACTGGGATTACAGGCATGAGCCACCATGCCTGGTCAGAAATATGTAGAGTAATTTTAAGTATTTTGAATTAGACCAGTATGAAAATAGAGCTCATCAAAATTTTTGTTATCTAGCTAAAACTTTTGTTAGATGGATATTTATATCATTAAATGTATATGTTTAACATAAAGAAGATCTAAAATTAGTAATCTTAGCTTCTACCTTAGGAAAATGGAGAAAAAAGAGACATAGTGCTAGTAGAAATAATAAAATTGGACCAGATATCGACAGAGTAAAACAGGAAAATATAGAGAAAATCAACTAAATCAAAAGCTAGTTCTTCAAAAAGATCAATAAAATTGATCAACCTATATCAAGGCTAACCAAATAAAAAGAAACTACACAGATTACCAGTATTAGTAAGGGAAGGGGAATCGTCACTAATGTCATCAATAGACATAGAACAGATAATAAGTAAATAATACAAACAACTCTGTAGCCACAAATTCCATAACGCAGATGAAATGGTCCAGATATTTGAAAGATGCAAGCTGCCAACCGACTCAATAAGAAATAGAGTAACCTGAATAGTCTTATGTCTGTTAAAGAAACTGAATCAGTATTTAATCTTCTGAACAAGAAAGCACCAGGCCCAAATGGTAAATTATATCAAAGTCTTAAAATGAAGTAATACTAATTCTCCTCACTCTATTCCACGTAATGGAAATAGAAAGAAGATGCCCTCATTTTATGAGGCCAAAATTCCCATAATATGAAAACTTCATGCAGTTATCATTAAAAAATATATAGATAAATATGTCCTATGACCATAATTGCAAAAAATTGGCAAATATTTAAAAATCAATTTGGCAATATATAAAAAGGAAAATACATGCTGACCAATTGGGCTTCACAAGACAAATGCAAGGGTGATTCAACATTCAACAGCGAATGCATTTTATCATATTAATAGACTGAATAAGAATACATATGTATATATAATATCAATATATAATAATATATATTATATACAATATATAATAATATAATTCAGAAAAAAGTTACAAAATTTAAAACCTGTTTATGATAAAACTCACCAAAAAACCCTACAAAATAAAAGGGAATATTCTTAATCTAATAAATCATAAATATGGAAATTCTCCAGCTAACATCATACTTAATGGAAAGTGACTAAATACAGTCACTTTCTAAGATTATGAAGAAAGCAAACATGTCCTTTCTAATAAGAAAAATTAATTAAAAAGTAAAGTCTGGAAAAAATAAATAAAACTGCTTTTATTCACAAATGACATGCTATTCTTTGTACAAAACTTCAAAGAAACCACATATACACACAAAGAAATCCTGAAACTTATAATCAAGTAAAACAACATCACAGAATACAAGGTTATTAGACAAAAATCAACTGCTTTTATGTATGTGAGCAATACAAATTTGGAATTTGATATTACTTAAAATATTACTTAATGTATACCAGAAATTTAGATAAATATAAATTTTATAATATGTATATACTGGATCTGTATGGGAATAACTATAAAAGAGTGATGAATAAATCAAAGAAGATATAAGTAAATGAAGAGATAATTTATATTCATGGATTGGAAGACTCAGTATTGTGAAGATTTCAATGATTTCTAACCTAATTGATAGATTTAAAACAATCTCAAACAAAAGTCCAGCAAGATATTTTATGTTTAGTAACTTACAGATTCTATAGTTTGAATGTAAAAGCAAAGAAAATATATTATCCAACAAAATATTGAAGAAGAGTAAGAAAAAGACAACAACAAAGTAGAAGGAATTACACTATATTATTTCAAGACTTGGTAAATACTTCCGTAATTAAGACAGTTTGATATTGATGTAAGATAGATATATAGATCAGTCAAACATAGAGAGCCAAAACCAACAGAAATATAATCTACTAATTTTTTAACATAAGTGCAAATACACTTCAATGGAAAATGGATAGTTTTTGGTTCAACAAATGGAATTGAAGCAATTGGATATTTACATGCAAACAAATGAACTTAGATAATGATTTTGCATCTTATGCAAATGTTAACTCAAAAGTACATTATATACCTAAATGTAAAATGCAAAACTAAAACATCTAAAAGAAAAGAAGTATAGGGGTAAAATCTACATGCCTTTGGTTTTGTGGATTAGATTGTTATATACAATTAAGAGTACTATCCTTCAATAAAAATGATAAGCTGTGCTCTATTAGAATTAATACCCTTTGCTCTGACAATGTTTAGTGAATAGAAACAAAAGCCTCAGACCTGGAGGGAATATTTCTAAATTACATATTTGATAAAAGATTTATATCCAAAATGAACAAAGTACACTTAATCACAAAATAAACAACCTAATTTAAAAATGAGTCAAGTATATAAGCACATACCTCACCAAGGAAGATTTTTCAGATGGCAAACAAACAAATGAAAAAATGTTCACCCTTGTTTATTATTAGAGAAAGGCAAATTAGAAGAACAATGAGATACTACTACCTAGGTAGTACAATGATTAGAATTAAATAAACAAAAACCTAAAAATCTAATAGATGGTGATAATGTGGAACAACAGAAACTTTTGTTTGTTGCTAGAAGGAGTGCAAAAGTTGTAACCACTTCAAAACTCAGTTTCTTACAAAACTAAATGTAATCTCACCATACATTCCAGCAATCACAATCCTTAAAAATTTTCCAAACTTATTGGATAAGCTATGTTTAAACACAATCTTGCACAAGAATGTGTTTAAAGAAGATTTATTAACAATTGCCAGACAAGAAGATGTCCTTCAAAAGGTTAACACATGATTAGTCTGTCGTGGAATATCATTCAGTGATTAAAAAGGACTGAGTTAACAAGTTTGTATGCAAAAACAAACAGAAAACCCAATGCTGGAACATTTTGAACCACAAAATAAATAAATATTGGTTTATAACCCAAATTATATAATCCATATCCAAAAGCCTATACTGACATAAATAACTGGAAAATAGTAAATAGAGAAAAAAGACAAATTTTCCCCACAAAATTGAAGCAATTTGTGTAGATATTCCCCCCTCAAGTAGGTAGACTCTCATGTCTCACTCTTTAAGTGTAAACTGCTCATACAGACTTCTTTTCAAAGAGTACATTATTAAACAGGGTTAAAAGATTTAGTGAATGAGTAATTTTACAGTGGAGAATACTCTCAACTAGGTGATCAACATAAGCATCAGTAGTGGTAAATCATATTGATTGTATGTACGCTAGACATGATGTGGTAAGAATAGCATCTTCTGTGGTCTTCCTCCTAAAAGCACATGTCTCTGGTGGGATCATGAAGAAAGCATCAGGCAAATTTTGATTAAGAGACATTCTACGAAATATCAAACTGTTGAGATTCACTCAGGGTGGATGGCAAAATATTAAAAAAATATTAGGGAAAGTTATAGATTAGTCTCAAACCTTTTGGAAGGCCAAAAGGTTTTACTGGGACAGGCTGAAGGCAGCTTCCTCATCTCATTTACATTAGCATAGGAGAGAGATAGAGATGATAAAATGCTCTCCTAGTTTAAGTCTGTTTACCACACAACCCTTTGTCTCTACTCTGTTTACTCATGTAAACTGTGTGCTTGATGGTCCTCTCAGGGGGAGATCAAAGGAGAATTACCTGTTAATAGTGTTTACTCTGGGCCTAGAACCTAAAGCTTTTATCATTCGTAAAAGCACACTTTTAACCATGTTAATTATCCACAAGTGTGTTAAGTTAGAACCTTTGTTGTGAAATCTGACTAAATAAATGTAATGATGGAGAGAGAGTCTTGGTTGATTGGCAGCTGACGATGATCCCTAACCTACTTGAATCATTGTAATGGTGTAAGAATGCACTTATTCATCTTCACTGAGTCAGGGTCTGCAGGCCAGACTTCTGCAGATAGTGGTCAATGTTCCATCTAACCAATACTCTTCAAAATTGTCAAGGACATCAAAACAGGGAGAGTCTAAGAAACTGTCAGTCTAGAGAAATATCAGGAGATATCACAACTAATTATAATGTAGCATCCTGGATGGAATCCTGGAACTGTAAAAGAATGAGATGAAAACTAAAGCAATATAAACAAAGTATAGATTTTAGTTAATAGTAATAGATTAATATTGTTTCCTTAACTGTGACAGATACTCCATAATAATTGACATTACTAATAGGGGAGACTAGATGTGCAATATATAGTTATTCTTAGTCTATATTTTTAAGCTTTCTATAAATCTATTCTAAGTTTCTTATTTTAAAAGGATCTATTTTCCCATTTTAAAAGCACATTAAAATCTAGCTATTTTTTAAAAATATCTTTTTGGATATTTTCTTGCAAATAATGCACTTAATTACTGAAAAAACTGATACATCTACAGCAAGGAATCAAAAGAAACAAATTACTGTAAACACACAAATTGAATGAATCACTGGGAAATTATGCTGATTGAAATGTAGAATAAATTGTTTGTTACCAGGGAAGGGTGTGTCTGGTTACAGGGAAGACAAGGGTGTGTGTAGTTACAAAATACCAACACAAGAAACTAGTCAAGAAACGGCTTTGAATCTTGACTCTTTTCATATCCATAAAATTGTAGTATAGATTTGTAAGCTGTTACCATTGTGGGAAACTAAATGATAGGTCCATGGGATTATTTTGTAGTATTTTTTACAACTGCATATGAATCCACAATTACTCTATCTAAAAATAAATATGTATTGAAAAAACTTTATAAAACATACAATAGAGTTCTTAAATGTTGAGAACAAACTAAAGCTACAGAACCTAAGTGAATTACAAATCAGCTGCATAACCACTATACGAAAAGAATTATTCCTGGTAAATGTATGCTGTATGCACTAAATTTGTGGGATATAGGTATATGTGAAGGTATGAAAGCAATCCTCTGATTGCTTCCATTTTTGTTTTTTTCTATGAAATAGAAAGCAAGGAGATCAGTTGAGGATGAGGGCCAGGGTAAATGTGTTGGAGCTGAATTGGGAAGAAGTAAGAACAGACCATAGAAAGGAGATGTGATTTCTATGTAGCGCTGGAATCACACTTGAAGTGAGTAGAGATGTATTTAAAGAGATGAGGATACAAGATGACGTTAGCAGTTGTGTGTTTTTCTCAAGCAAGGACCAGTTGTAGATCTGTGTTATGGGGGACAACTGGCTTAATGCAGAATGGGGTTTGCCATGCTAGTATCACAAACAAAAAAAAGAAATAGGCTTGGCAGTTCAGGTTGTATGCAAGAGAATAGTGATAATGATGGACTGCAAAACTTAAGGTGGTTAGTGAGGGTAATGTGAAATTAAGAGTACTGGCAGTGAAAAGATCATCCTACTCAACAAACAATAGGATGAAGCTGGGTCCTGAGGTTAATTCCCATCTGCTGACTGTAGAACCTGAGAAATTAGCAACTTTGCTCTAATCCTTCTGTATGTACAGTACAGTCTTCCTAAAACTTCCTTGAGGCCTGATACTGAGTCTTTGGTGTGCCTTATGTTCTGAAGTATTTACGAGTGATGGCTTACATTTACAATCTACTAAGATTATTAATTTTTGTTTATTCACATGACAAAACTTCCTAGTGTTTTAGAAAAAATTTTTAGAAGTCTGTGTATAAAAATAGCCCAAAAGACCATTACAGGGATTCCTTCTAAGAGAAGGCAATATTGTAAGTATCATCAGATATTTTCTAGAGATTCTATCTACAAAATTTGAATAGCATATATTCATTTTAGATTCAGTAATAATAAGTACCTAGAGGTAAATGGATGAAAATGACTTCTGCACGGGCTAGCTGAGATGCAATTGTATAGCACATTTGTATACAACAATGCTAAATAATATAATACAAGTTATTATCTTTTTTTGCAGCTATACCAGCTGTGCCACTTGCTTTAGAAGGGGATAGGAAGATGGAAAGACCTAATTGGCTCTTACTAGAGAGTGGAACAGAAATGAGCAGTTTGCAATGTAATAAATCTATAAGCAGTGCTCTAAATAGGCCACTTCTTTATGTATATTTTAAAGATATTTGATGTTTTTAAAATATCAACATCACTCTTGTTTTCAAAATGAGCCATTTTCCCTCTTATTATTTTTATTATTCAACAACTACTCTGTGTAGAGTATTGATCTATCTGTACAATATGATGTGCTAACAGAAAAAAAATGCAGCATTTACTCACTGGCATGTAGGAATTTTAATATACTATAGGATAAAGGTTCATGATTTAATGCATATGTACGTGTCTATTTTAGCAAACATTTACAATATGTCTAATAAGCATTGAGCTAAATGCTGAAAATTAAAAAATAAAGTATACATGTATCCATCATTTGTTTAGCAATAAAAAAAATAAATTCATGATGTACCTGGTGTTGCTCTAGGTGCTAATCCATGAGAAGTGAACAAGATTGGCAGATTTCTATTTATAAAGAGATTATGTTCTAGAGCATAAATAAGTTTACAAACAAATTATGGACATTATTCTTGAGCAGTATAAGGGAAAATAGGAAAGAAAACAGGAAAATATTAAGAAGTTTAGGAAAGTAGTTCTTTCGTTTCAGGTAAGGGGGTAGAGGAGAGATGAGAATCATGTCATTATTCATTGATTGCTGTGTGTGTCTCAGATTTTGGCACTTTTAGAGTTTAAGATGGCTATGTCAATGATTAAAAATGAAGAATTTAGAAATCTGTAATGAAAATGATGTGTCAAAACAAATAATACTGATTAATCCTATTTTGCACATCAACTGTCCAAAGAGAAAGGAGAATAACAGAATGAGAGTAAGAGATCTGTCTATTCTATTATCTTTCCTTCTTTTTTATTTCTTTGAAATTGATTGATTCCTTTATATTAGGGTGCATTTTAATTGACATGTTTACAAATTTATTAATCCTAGATATTTTTTAAATAAAAAATGATGGATATTCTTGTTTCCTCCAAAAAAAAATTGAGGGCATAGAACACTCACATTTCTACGATCTCAAACCCTTAAACTATTATCGTCATATATTTTGGTTCTCACTCATTTTAACTCCAAAATATTTATAACTCTTATTTGCTATAGTCACTTGTTTAAATATACCTGAGTATATTTTTGTCTTTTCCTTTTTTGTATTGCAAATCTTCCAGATGTGATTTTTTTCTCCTAGAAGAAAAACATTTAGGAATTTCTCCATCGATGTTCTGCTCTGTTGATTTTAGACTCCCTCTATATATACATATCTCTCTCTTCTTTAACACTTTCTATCTATCTATCTATCTATCTATCTATCTATCTATCTATGCACCTATTATTTTATCAATTATAATATTTCCAGCTCAGTAAATAAGAAACAATGTTTATATTACATACATGGTATAGAGTAAGGAATTAAACTCAGTAGGTCTGGTTTGTCTAAAGTTGCACATTCCAAACATGGAGAGGGAACCAGTAAACCCTTGGAATATCCTGCCTGTGAAGACTGTGTTTGTTTATCTGAGTCCTTGAGCCACACCATATGGCTTATGCTAACCATGTGATTTATGGGATGGTCCTTGGGCCATGCAATATTAGCTTTCCCTCTAGAAAGGATGGAAACTAAAGGTCAGCCACTCATCTGGTCAGCCATGCCTATGTGACAAACCCCCAATAAAAATCCCTGGACACTGAGCCTCAAATATCCCTGATTGGAAATACTCCTTTCATGTTGTCATCTTTTTTTTCATGAGAGGATGAGACATTTTCTACATGATTTCACTGTATGAAGATAATTGGAATCTTGTGTCTGGTCTTTCCTGCCCTAAGTGACTTTCCCATTGCTGATTTTAGTCTGTATCTTTTCACTGTAATAAAACATAATTGTGATTATAACAATTTTTCTTAGTTCAGAGAATTCTTCTAGCAAGTCAATGAACTGAGGGTGGCCTTGGGGACCCCTAAACACACAGGACATATGATAATTTGTTTCTAGGCTGAACCAGCATAAAGAAATGCACTCTAGAGTTAGACTCACAAAAATTATAAATATTAGTCAATGTTAAGATTTGCTGATAATTTCAAAGTACAGATAATCAAGATGCTGATACAAAGCACATCTAAAAAATCACACATAGTTATTCAGGTCTTTTTTTTTTTTCCTCTTATTGGGCACCAGCAATCCGGTCCAGAACAATAGATAAGATTACAAAGTGAGAAACTGCAAAAAACTTCAAAGGAGACGATTCAGTTATGAAAATTTCTCATTGTATCCTCCAGGTCATCTGACATTTTCCAGGAAGCTGTGCCTCAGAAGCCATATATTTTATTTATTATACATAATCTTTAGCCAAGTAAGACCATTTCAGAAGTAAAGATTGTTGCTCCTAGAAAATATCGCTGATCTCTTCATGAGAAGGAGGCTAGATTGGGTTACCTTCTTTCTTTGTTTATTCTTTGGTTCAAGAGATTAAATAGATACAAGGCAACTAATTAATAACCTTGTTTCCTAAAATAGGTTCTATATGAACTGTGATGATATTAAGTTGGACAGTAATTTATATCTAAACATGACAGTCAATCAGAACTTGTTTTCTTTTCTCAATTCCTAGGGATCTCTAAAGATGTTTAAAACAAAGTTTACTGTTAATATTTTATGCATAGTGTTAATAATAATTATTTTTCCCTTTCTGTTAAAACCGTTTTCCTCAACCCTCCACTCTGTTTTGTTAGATAGACTAAGACATTCTTTTTAACCAGCTTCCTTCATAGAGTCATATACTTTATTATATTAATTAGCTATTGCTATGTAACAACTTACTAAAACCTAGTGTTTCAAAACCATAATAAATATTTATTATCTCTCACAGTCTCTGTGGAGAGTAATTTGCTGAGAAGTCATGTCTAATCCCCTCTGATGAGGTTGCAATTAAAAAGTCCACAGGGATGTCAGTTTGAATATTTGACTGGGGATAGAAATCCACTTCCAAGGTGGCTTATTCCCTGGCAGGAAAGTTGGTGTTAGCGAGTTGGCAAAATGTCTCAATTTCACTTCCCACACTTTTCACCGGGCTATTTGGATATCTTCACAACACAGCAGCCTGTCTTCTTCAGAACAAGCAATTTGAGACAGAAAGTGCCAAGCAAAAGGTATACCTAATTTATGAACTAGTCTCAGAGGTCACATAAAATTACCTTGGCCATGAATTATTTTTAGTCCCCATATCTAACAACCAACAGTCAAGGGATAGGAAATTTGGCTTTACATTTTGAAAACAACAGTGTCAAAGAATTAGTGGACATATTTTAAGACTGCCACATTTAGTGCTGAGGCTGAATAACCTTCAACATAGCACAAATTCATTGCAATGACTAGAATGTTTCCTGGGCCTGTTTCATCATAAGATTATTACCATTATGCTCAGGGATGATATTTAAAACATTTATCAATGAAATCATACAAGGACTGAACAATCAGTATAGAAGGCGCCCCACCCAGGATGGTGTTCTGCACTTTCACTATGTCCAGCTTTGCTTTGCTGTTTGTGGGTTTCCATAAAATGTGGATAGTGTCTTAACTGGCACTGGGAAAGCCTTTTTATGATCTCTTACAACTTTGCCTTACCTCTTTTTGAAACGTCAATCAGATTTTCTCACTTTACCCTCTATATCTTTTACCTTCTCTTTGTATGCATATGTATTTATCTCTCTAGAGTAACTTTCAGATAACTGTTTTTTCAGTCTATCTTCTCATTAATTTTCTCTTCAAGAGTAAATATTAACAATACTTTGTTAAAAGGCATCGGAAAGTTTAAATTTCCATTGCTGTATTTTTATTTCTAGTAGGTTTGCTTGATTCTCCCTTTTCAAACTTTTTCCTTTCATATTTAAGCTCTTTTTTTTGAAATACATTATTTCATTTTTACTCTACATCTGATAATTTCTGTGTTTCGATGGTTAGATTTTAAAAAATTTTCTGCCAGCTCTTGCTCCTGGTGCTGTAATTTATTGTGCATTTACTAACTTATATAAACAGGTTTTACTAACAAGAAAAATACTCATATGTTTTGTGAAAGGATCCTATATGTAAAATGAACCCCAAATGCAGAAGGAGCCATGAAACCAAAGAATAAGATAGACAAATCTGTTTTGGTGGTAGAGGGTAATTCACTGGGGAACTTACAGACAGAAGCATTGTCTTGGGTGGCAGCAAAACAGGTAGATCTCTGTACTATTACTCCCCAGACCAGGGCTTGCATACCATAGAGAAACAGGGTACATGGCCTATGGAGACAATTAAAAGCAAGCATCTGGAACAGGCAAGAATGCTCTATGTGTTACAGCTCATAATTTGTGCAATAACATCAAGGTTACTTTGATATAAGGACAAGATTTGTGGTATGTACGTGTTCTTACACTGAGGATAGTAAATAAAGTAGAAATTGGAAGGCATTCCCAGGACTGAAATTAATCAAAACGGTTTGGCCTCCACATTCTAATCCCCTAATTTGGTTCTGAAAATCTCATGCACCCATCTCTTCTGCAGTGTTCCCCGAGCCTCTAGTGAGGGGGCCAATGTGGGTGACAAAAGCTGCTCCAATTTGCTTTCTACTTAAAAGCAGAGGTGACAGCAACAGTACAGACAACAGCAGGCAATGATACTTGGGTAAAGTATAAAAGACATAATGATGCCTTTTGCCACCATATTTCCCAGGATCCAAATCAAGAGGTATAGAAGAGAACAGCAGTACAAATAGAAGACTATGGGCAGAAATACAAGGGATTGATAGGTACTTGGTGAGGCAGCTCTTCGTCGTCAAGCAAAATGACTATGGCAGCTTCATCTTAGTTAGGACATAGGCAGCCAGAGGAGTATGGGCTGGGCATGCATGCCAAACATGTTGCCTGAGGGACAAAGGTGCCTGTGGTGTTATCTGTAAGGTTATAGGTGTGGCAGAGGACCATGTCAAATGGGCAACTAGAGAGTCCTTTAAAAGGGGCTATATTTCAGTGTGTTGGTAAATGGAACATCCTGGTTCAGACTCCAACAGAATCAACAGAGACCACATCAGTTGACCAGAGAATTCCTTGCTTTCTGGGAACTAATACCTTATTTAACCTGGGAGAAGTTGCCAGTCCAACCTCCATTTAGGTGTTCCCTCCCATGAGTCAAGGTCTTGGGAAGTCCTAAATAACATTTGCCATTGGCCTTTTATTAGTTCCAGTAGAAATGCATCTGGGTGAACCTTTTTTTACGATTATGGTGAATAGACCCTCTTCTACGATGGTCCTATCTCATTGGTATGGTGCCACCCCCATATTCGTTTCAATTGAATTAAAGTTCCTAATGGCTTGAGACAAAAACTTTGCCCACACATGCAAGGTATTAGATTGTAAAGTGTTTGCAACTGTGCCTTCAAAATGCCATTTTTTTTTCCAATCAACCCTGCCACTTGGGGATTATGTGGCAAGCGAAATCTCCAGTCTATATATTTTTCGTGTGCCCGATCTTGGGTATCATGTCCATTAAAGTATGTGCCTTGATTGCTGAGGATATCCATACACAACACTGAGTTGCTACAACTCCTTAATGGTAGCTGTTTGGTTCGCCCTTTTTCAAAAGAAGGCCTGCAACATTTTCATGGCAGTATCAATGCATGCTAGTGCATACTTTTACCCAAAGCTTACTGACAGGGGTTTGATGTAGTCTCTTTGCCAGTCTCTCATGGAGGGGGCTCATAAATACGTGTTCTGGTTGTGTTAGTGATGTGGCAGGGGCACATGAGGGAGCAAACTAAGCTGTTGGCTATTGCTGCCCCTAAATCTGTATAGTAGAGGGGCAGTCCTATAATTTTTGCTATTTGCCAGATCAATCATGTACCATACCCACTATGTTTACATACCAAATCAGCTAGCTCAGATGATTTGGAGGGAGGTAGTGTTCTAACTTTTGCTAAGGTATCTCCTTCATATTACTGGGAGGTGAATCTGATAATGTATTAAAACATGATACACAAGCAGGCTTGCAGTGGGTTCTTATAGCCTCTCCCAAATATCTTTCCAAGTGGCAGCTCTCCATTAGGGGTTTTTAAGCACATACCCATCATCTTGAGTCCACTGGGCAAGCTAAGCTGTAAGACCCTTAAATGTTGCCCAACTGACTATATAGAAAACTGTAGACTATTATGTATGGGCACAAACCATGCAAGTTCAGAGTTCTGCCCATTAACTGCTCTGTTGCATTCTCATTTCAAATAATATAGTATCTGTCTGAGATTGTACAGCTACTGCCATCCATATACAAGGATTATCTCAGCTCAACCCGTCTGAGAATTATGTGTTTAAAAGAATGGAGACTGTGCCTTCACGTATCATTAGAGGCATCTTCTGTGGGGTTTCCACAATAGAAGCAGCACTGGTCTCAAAGAGTATTGGCCCTAAGATAGCATGCACTTCATCTCTCAAGGGTCTCGTGGAGAGGGTGCTATGATGTTGCATATATGCATGACACTCTTGTAAACTGGAGGTCTAGGGAATACCCAATATAGGCCTGATAAACAAGTCTTTTATCCAGCCTTTAATAAGGAGGCCTGTTCTCACTGTTACCAGGAAAACATCAGTTATGGTTTCAACTTGCTGCAAAATTTGTATAGTCCCAGGAGCCATTGTTCGATTGGAAAATGGTAGGTTTCAGTACCAGTAAGTGGTGAAAGGTGAACTGCTTTCCTATGCTGGACTTGCCAGAGGTCCCAACTGGTTTCCTAAGAGCTTATGATCACATCCAAAGACATTGATATCCCAGGAAGAGGAAACCTTGCTCTAAGTTGCTAGTATTTTAGCATCCTCAAAGGTTTTCTCTTGTTCTTCATCCAAGCACCAACTAGATTCCTTCTTTATCAGTTGGTTTAGGGGATACAAACATTGAGCTAAATATGGAATAACAGCCCACCTACATTCCAAAACATCTAGGAAGCTTTGTAACTGTTTAACTGTTTTATTTTATTGTACTTATTTAGAGTCTTGCTCTGTCACCCAAGCTGGAGTGCAGTGGCACAATCTTGGCTCACTGCAATCTCTGCCTCCCAGGTTAGATTCTCCTGCCTCAATCTCCCAAGTAGCTAGGACTATAGGTGCCTGGTACCACCCCTGGCTAATTTTTGTATTTTTAGGAGAGGTGAGGTTTCACCATGTTAGCCAGGCTAGTTTTGAACTCCTGACCTCAAATGATCCACCCACCTCAGCCTCCCAAAGTGCTGAGATTACAGGCATGAGCCACCACGTCTGGCCTGTTTAATTATTTTAAACATGAAAAATTGTATTTTCTCAATAACTGCTCCTAGGATAAGGTATTGATAGGAGCAGGAGACAGACAAATTTCTATGCAGACAGGGATGGTCCCTGGTGAAACCCAACCTTCAAGCCAAAGACACCTTAAAGTCTGAAAACTGTGCTGCTAGTTCTGGATGAGTCCATGACTGGAGTGAGAACTTCCTCAGTGCCTTTTAGCCAATAAAATGGCACTTTTTCCAGGCCCACCCATGGATAAATCAACCCACACTCCCACATTTTGAGCCCATAAAAATCCTGGACTCAGCCACACGTTTGGACTACCCGCTTTCGAGCCCCCTCTCACGCAGAGGGCTACCCACTTTAGGTCCCCTCTCATATTGAGAGCTTTTCTTTTGCTCAGTAAAACCCTTCTTTGCCTTGCTCACTCTCCAGTGTCCATGTGCCTCATTCCTCTTGGATGCAGGACAAGGATATAGAACCCTGCAAATTGGGTGGGGGGTGGTAAAAGGAGTTATAACACTGTAACCTTTCCACCTTCTGCTTGTGGTGGGTGGCTGCCCCACATGATGAAAAGCAGCAGCAGGGCCAGGCCAGCCCAGGAGCCACAGGCCAGAGCAGGGTGAAAGGACCAAATGAGCTGTGACACACCGTTGTTTGCTGAAGCATGCGGACAGCAGGAGAGAACGAACTGTAACATGAACGAGCTGTAACACAATTGAGATGTAATGCTTCCTGGGGGCTCAAACCTTGGAATCCCCGGGTAAGAGTTGTAACACTCCCTGGGGCTCCTTGGCTGCTGATATCTCCAAGTTTTGGGGCACTGCTGCCTCCTCCTTGTCCAGACTCTAGCACCCAATGCAAAAACTGTGGCACTCCAGGCTCAGCCATGTGCTGAGTGTGGAGTCCTTGTGCATGAGTGGTGATACGGTTTGGCTGCATCAGCACCTTAATCTCATTTTGAATTGTAGTTTCCATAATCCACACATGTGGGAGAGACCCAATGGGAGGTAACTGTATCATGGGGATGGTTAATTCCATGCTGTTCAGGTGATAGTAAGTTCTCACAAGATCTGATGGTTTTATAAGGGGCTTTTTCTTCACTTTGCTCAGCATTTGTCCATGCTGCCATCATGTGAAGAACATGTTTGCTACCCCTTCCACCATGATTATGTTTCCTGAGGCTTCTCCAGCCATGCTGAACTGTGAATCAATTAAACTTCTTTCCTTTATAAATTACCCTGTCTTGTGTATGTTTTTATTAGCAGCATGAGAATGGGCTAATACATGTAGGATCTGGGCTGGTAGCACAAGCTGAGTACAGCCTGCTGGGCCAAGAGGGCTGAGCAAGCTGAGTGGCGGGCCCAGAGCTGAAGGACGCCCAAACAGAGGCATTGCCAGTTGTGGTGATTTCCAGCTGGTGAAGCGGCACCAGATAATCCTGTGTCAATCTGTCTTACCCAATCAAGTAACCCCTAGGGAATTTATAGCCAGGCATTGTCCTTATATCTTTTGTGGGTTGATGGGCCATTTTCTAGATTGAAATAGAGTACACAATGCATTGAGCTGTTGCTGTAGCAATGACAAACCTTCAGAGGTTAGGACAGTATCATCAATATTATGAAACTGTTTATCAGCAGGTGGCATTTGACATAAAATTAAATCTTTAGCAATCATTTCATGACAAATAGTGGGACTATGTAGATAATTCTGGGACAACACTTGGAATGCTCATTATTGGCCATTCCAAATAAAAGTAATTCCTTTTGTCAGTCAAGGTGTAAAGGAATACTGAGGGAGGCATTAGTTAAATCTAACACTGCATGGTAAGTTCCTATATCCTCTATTATTTGTTCTATCACTTGAGTTGTGTTAGGCACAATGGCATGTATCTCAGGAACCACATTATTTAGTTCTCAGTAGTTCATTGTCATGTCCCAAGTACCAATTGATTTTTCTTCCCTCCATAAAGCACTGTTGAAATGGCTCTGGGCTGGCCAATTAAATGTACTTTGGTCAGTTACTATTTAATGGTTGTAATTTCTTCTATCCCACCAGAAAGATGGAATTGTTTCACACTAATAATATGTTGTGGAGGAGGGAATTGTACAGGTTCCATTTTGCTTCCCTTCTTAACATACATTTCACAGCACAATCTTATAGGTAGAATTTCCCCACAGATGTTTGTGTTGTGCATCCTAAAGGACATACATACCCACGATGTTTTCCTGAATAGGTTAAATAAAGACAATATAGTAAGCAGGGTGGGAACTAGAGGGGCACTCTGTGCAATACTAAGGAGGGGAGGAGTTTGTTTCACTTGGATTTTTGACTCTGGATCATCTATAGCTGCTTACTTATCAGGGCGTCTTTCTGAATTTCTGTGAATTAAAGTACATTCTGCTCCCGTGTCCACTAAAACTAAGGTTCTCTGCTTGGTTTTTGGATGCTAATAGATTATGAGCTCCATATAGGGCCTCTCGTAACTCCCTATTATTCATACAGGAAGGCAATCTTGATCACACTTCTAGTCTCTAGGCTGGGGAGTCATCAACTCCTAAGGGATAGCAATTGGGATTCTTTTATGTGGAGTTTCTTTTTCTTCTTTTCCCTCATCTGGCAGAGTTCTGGGAAGGGATCTGAACCCTTGATCAGGAATAAGGTCTTTCCAAAGGCCCACTAATAAGGCGTGGGACTCCCAACCTATCTTTTTCTTTGTCTGCCCCAGCTGAGATCAGATAATACCACATTTGTTTCCTGGAAGTCCTACCTGGGATATTTAGGCTTTCCTTCTTTTCTTAGTCTGGCAGACATGGCTCCCTTTTTCTCCTTTGTTCCTATTCCTTTAGTAACTCATCAGATGTTAACTCTTCCCTTTTTAGTTTCTCCAAGATTAGCTATAGTTTCTCCCATGTCCTACACATCTCATCCCAGGAAAGGGCTCAGGTGGAATAGGAGAGGGCCATCCACTGCCAGTGGGCACCTTGCAACAATTTATTTTCCATGCTCATGATAGATAAGCACAGCCTTATCTCATCCTACAACTTATTGGGCATCAATGGGCTGAAACATATCTAACTCCCTAAATTACTCTGTGCTTCCTCCAGAGATTGTCATGCCACCATCTGACGAAATAATTTCCCTTTCTTAGGCCAAACTTTTCTCATGGTCAGTAAAATCAAGTCCGAAAGACTATGATTTTTCCTAGAGAGTTTAAGAATGATGCAAACACTGTCTCAAAGCAGGATGAGTGGTCATATTACTCATTTTATTCAGCTTCACTCATTGCTGGGGAAATGTCATTCTCCTCAGCGTCACAGAGACCACCAACAGTGTGGCTAAGCTTCCTCTCAGCAGCTGTTGAAAAGTTTTCGCTATGTCCAATAAAAATTCTACTGAGGTTCTCGTGAATAGTTAAGGTTTCCTGAAAAGGCCATCTATTATTGCCCAGCTGCATGCTGGGCTTTTGTTTTCCACTACGAGTGGTCTTGCTCTCAAAAGGGGAGGATAATTATCCTGCTCCTGCAAGATAACTTCTTCATTCGACTCACAATTGATTCCCAAAGATTTCACATCTTAGCATCCCAGGTCAGTTTAGCAAGGATAGCTCACATTTTCAGCCAGCAGTTTCCTTTCTCCCAGATATACAAAGTGGAGTAGCAGGCAAGAGTTTCTAATTGCATCTCCTGAGTTTTGAGCTTATTCTTGACTAGATACCAGTACAGACATAGAGGTCCTTATATCCTTTTCTAACTGTAATTCTTCTACTAGTTTTCATATCATTGCCTGAGCAACAAACTATGCTTCTGTGGTCATTCTGACAGCACATAACAGTGGCCAACCCACCATTGCCACAACCTGCTGACTTTCCTTACCTCACTAGGTCATACAACTTTCCACTGTACTCGTGTGGTGATCCACAGCCATGTAGCAGATATAAAAGATCACCCCACATGGATAAGGAGGGCCACCTCAGGACTTTACCTGCTAATGTGTCCTTCCTCTTGCCCGTATTTCGGTTCTTAGACTCCTGACTGGCTCAACAACTCTCCCATGAAAAGGCAGTATATACAAAATGACACCCAAACATAGAAGGAGCTGAGAAATCACAGAATGAGGCAGACAAATTTAGCTTTTCAGTAGATGGTGATTTATTGGGAAACTTATAGAAAGACATATAGTCTTAGGTGGCAGTTAGACAGATAGATTTCTGCACCATTGTTCTCTAGACCCAGGACTTATATACCATAGGGAAAGAGTGTGAATTTTTTTAAAGAGACAATTCAAGGCAACTCTCTGGAACAGGCAAGAATGCTATGCATGTCACTATAATTTGTGTGATAACATCACAGTTGCTATAATCTAAGGGCAAGATTTATGGTAACTACATGTGCTGACATTAGGGGCAATTAGGAGGCAATCCCAGGACTGAGATTCATCAGAAATAAACACGGTAGATTAACATACAAGATAGAGTAACTTTTGTTTCCACATAGTAACAAATGAAATATATGTATATTTTTTGATCAGAAGTACATAGATTTCAGTGCAAGAACTAATGGTAAGCCTTATTCAAAATAAGATATTAAGAGATTATTCAAAAATGAAAAATGCATGTGGATATTTTCTGCTTCTGGTTTTTCAAATAACAAAGTAGAATGATCAGAATCATTGCTTGCAGAAGGTTTAATGCATGTGTTGTAAAGGAAAGCACATGACCTTTGAAATTGAGTAGAATTGAGTTTAATTTCCAGATACCCTTATTTCCTCTCAATTTACCAAAAGATAAACTAGAGATATTAATAATTATCTCATGTATTTATGATGAAGATTAAAGAGATAATGTATGTGATGTGCCTAGAACATGTTTTGCATATAACAGATACTCAGTGATGAACTTGAACTGTTGCTGTGCTGTTATTATTGATATAAAATTATAAGGAGGACAATCTTTAAGCCAAAATGTGAGCCATTGTGTGTAACATGTAACAGTATTTTGGAATCTAATAAATTATTTTTTTGGTGGATATTGTTTTTAGAATTTTTAAATTTAAAGCAGCTAAATATTAAAAAGGACAGATGTATTAATGTTTGTCTCCTCATTACCCACAGTGAATTTCTAATCAATTTAATAAAGTAGTTTAAGGCACAGAGAATAAAGCCTGAAAACCTGGATAAAATCTCATTTCTACATCTTACTACTAAAATGACTTGGATAGGTTACTTAACTTCTCTCTGCATCAATTTTCTCATTTATAAAATGAGGATAAAAATGGGGCCTACCTCATGGAGTTGGTATGAGAATTACATTTTTAAAGTGCTTAGCAGATTGACAGAAACATATTAAGTTCTATGTCAGTATTTTCTTCAATAAACTTTTTAACACAAACATTGTATTAGATAGGCTTACATTAAGTGGACTTCAAGAAAAATTATTCTAAGTTTAAGAGAAGACTTTACCGTGAAGGAATATGCACTTGGTTTTTGAGCCATTTTCATAACTGATTTTTTTTTTAAGTTAACACCTTGTTTGATTATTTAGGATTTTTAAGAGGGAGAACATCCCTCCTATGAATAGAAGAAACACAAGATGGAAATAAAGATTTTATTACTTCCAGATTCCAGTAGCTACACACTATCTCAGGAGGCCACAAACACACGGAGGTCAGGGAACATATAGAGAAAGAAAGGGACCCTTTATTGGGTCCAGGGTGTTATTCAAACAGGTTTCCCACAGGGAGTTTTAATTCATGGTTTAAAGCAAGCAGTTATGAGTTCCAGTAGATCATGCTGTTAGTGAGAGTTAATTGCTGTGGCATATCTGTATAGTCTATACAGAGTGTGAGAGCCACTGGAACCAGTGAAGTCGGCTATATGCAGTTGTCCTGCAGTCAGCTGGTCACCAGAAGGAAGTTGTATAAGGTAGATATCTGGATTGACCACAATGAGGAATTGGAAGGAGTGTAGAAATGAAAACTATGTGAAGCATGACTGAACCTGCTTGTGGCATGAGAAAGCCAAACATGCTTAAATTGAAACCAAGACAACATTAAATTATAAAAATTCACTACAAGTACCTTTTCCTATATGAGTTATATCAACCAGGAGAGTATCTCCTATTAAGCATAGTAGATATGAAAGGGGAGTATGTGTGTGTGTGTATGTGTGTGTGTGTGTGTGTCTTTGTGTGTGAAATGGGAGTGCTGGAAATAGTGGAGATCAGTGAAAGTCAGAAACTTAAACTCCTGTTCTATCTGATCTAAATGACCTAGCTGACTACTGTTTCATTTACTTCTCTATGATGATTTTTTCCTGAACAACATCAGGCCCTCGGTTATTTGTAGGATGGCTAGGTAACCACGTTCCCCCTCAAGACAGTATTATCTGTGAACAGAGATCATGATAAAATGAACAGAAGAATATTGTGCTCTTCCAATCTATTCTTCTAAAAATCAATGGACAGAATGTCATATAAATGTAATCATATAGTATATAGCCAGTGGAATTAATTACATTCACCAAAATTCTCTGAAGCAGATTGTTTCATATACCTCTAGTTCAACTTTTTAAAATTTCTTACTGGTATCCTGTAGTATACATGTAAATCATCACAGTTTAATCATTCATCCATTGAAAGGCATCTTTTTTTCACCATTTTTTTTTTGCTATTACAAATAAAGCTGATATAAATATTCCCATATAGTTTTTGAGTGTGTGTGTGTTTGTGTGCATGTAAAGATACATGTTCCTTTCTTTGGGTTAAATGCACACGGTTGCAACTGCTCAGTCACTTCATATTTAGCTTAGTTTTTTTTTTTAATACCAAACTATTTTCCAGATTGGCCATACCATTTTATTTGCCACTAGAAAAGTATGAATGAGCAAGCTTCTCTGCATCCTTGCCAACATTTGGTGTTAAAGAAAAACAGTTCCTCTACCTCTGTTTCCAATACTTCTGAATAAAAGTGTGTGTGTGTTTTCCTCACCTGCAACCAATTCTCCAACTTTTGAGATATCAACTGGGTGATTCAATTGAGTCCAATAATTCAATTCAATTTTATACTGCCTGCATAGAATTAACAGGGACTCCACAGGTTAAGAACTCAGAACGACAAGGCTTCCCTCAGTAAACATCCCAGTTGCAAGCCTGGTTCATCTACATGTCTGACCAACCAAGCATATATTTGGGTAGTCAAAAAATCCCTTCCACAGACTTGATAATTTCCTAGAATAGCTTGCAAAACTCAGGAAACATTTATTCATGTTTAGTGCTTTATTATGAAGAACATAATAAGAAATACTAATGAGCAACCAAATGAAGAAATACATAGGATGGGGTATCAGAGGGTCCTGAGCACAGAAGCTTCTGTCCCCATGGAGTTAAGATTTACTACTAAATTTATGAGGCAAATTGATGCATTCACCAATATGGAAGCTGTGTAAACCTTGCCATTTAAAGTTTTAATGAAGATTATTTTGTGTAGGCATTACTGATTGAATCATTGACTATTGGTGATTAGTTCAATCTCCAGTCCCTCTCTCCTCAGATGTTAGAGGAATGGGGCTGAATGTTCCAACTCTCTATCACGTGGTTTCTTCCTCTGGCAACCAGACCTCATCCTGAAGCTATCTAGAGGCCCATCAAGAGTCATTTTATTTGCTTAAGGTCAAGAATATCTGAAAAGGCGTTACGGTGAATAACAATATATGTTTTTCTTATACCTATTACTCAGAAATTCCAAGGATTTTAGAAGTTCTGTGCCAGGAACTAGGGATAAAGAACAAATACATGTCTATTATTATATCATAGTATTATAAATTTTATCACTATCAGTATCTACATCTGTCTATCTATCAGTTATCGATTTATCATCAATCTGTCTATTTATTTGGTCATTCTGATAGGTATGTAGCGATATTGTATTGTGGCTTTAATTTTGATTTACCTTTTGGCTAATGATGTCCTAATGATGTTGAACATTTTTTATGAGCTTATTTGCCATCTATATATCCTCTTCAGTGAAACATGTGCTCATGTCTTTTGGTGATTTTCCAATTGGATTTTTTAGTTGTTTGGTTTATACTGTTGAGTTTTGAAATTTCTTTATATATTTCAGATACCAATTCTATGCCAATACAATTGTAAAATTTTTTTCCCAGTGTGTAGTTTTCCTTCTAATTCATCGTTAACAAGGTATTTCAGAGAGTATTTTTTTTTATTTTTTGTGAAATCCAGTTTATCATTCTTTCCTTTTATGAATCATATTTTTTGGCTTAATCATAGATCCTAAATATTTTATTCTATGTGTAAATTATTTAAAAAATTATTACTTTACTTTTTACATTTAAGTCTATGATCTATTCTGAGTTGAATTTTATGGCGTGAGACTTAAATTGTGGTTGATTTTTATATTTTTTAATTTATTATGGAAGTCGAATTGCTCCATAACCATTTTTGGAAAACATATCTTTTTTTCCACTGCATTGCTTGGTCAGCTTTGCCAAGTATCAGTTCCACATTATTTGTGTGGGTTGGTTTCTTGGTTATCTATTTCCTGTATTGTTCTATATATTTATTCCTCTGCTAATACCACACAGACTTGATTAATATGGCTATATGTTAAATCTGGAAGCCAATATGGCTATGTTAAGTCTTGAAAACTAGAATGATTTTTTCACATTATTCTTCATTTGTAAAAGCATTGATTTAGCTATTTTAGCTCTATTGCCTTTTCATACAAATTTTTGAGTAATATTTTCTATATTTGCAAATATTTTTGTTGAGTTGGGAATCTTGCTTAGTCTGTATATCAATGGGGGAGAATGGAATTATTTACTATGTTGGGATTTGCAGTCCGTTTTATGACTCTTCATTAAAATAATTCTTGATTTATTTCATATTTTTCAGCATGCAAACCATGAATCTTCTTTTTTAGATTTAAACTTAAGTATTCTATCTTTTGTGCAATTATAAACGATGTTGTATTTTAAATTTTATTCCTTGTTTGTTCATTGTTAGTATAAAAAATTGATTTTTTTTGTTATCTCTTATCCTTCAAACTTGCTGAGCTCACTTATTACTTTTAGGGTGTTTTGTTTGATTCTTTGGCCTTTTTTATGTAGATTATAATGCCATATGCAAGTAAGGATGGTTGCATTTCCTTCTGAGGTATATGATAGTTATTACCTTTTCTCTCCATATTGCACTGGTTAGAAATTCCAATACTATATTGAATAAGAGTGAGAGAACAGATGATTGCTTTATTTCCAACCTTAAGGGAAAGCATTCAGGCTTTCTCAAGAAAATATGTTATCTATAGGGTTTTCTTGGTAGATTTCCTTTATTATACACCTCCATTTATATTTTTGAAAAAATTTATCAAGAATCGATGTTGAATTTTGTTAAATGGTTTTTCTATGTCTTTTTATATGATCATTTTGGTTTTTATTGTTTATATGATGAAGTGCATTAATTGATTTTGAATAATGAATCAGCATTGCATCTAATGGTGGTTTTGATTTGCATTTCCCTAATGAATAATAGTGTTCAGCACCTTTATATGTGTTTACTGGTTATATATATTTGTTAAGAATTCTATGAAGATTCCTGGTCCATTTTGTAATTGCATTATTTGAATTCTTAAAATTCAGTGTAAGTCTTCTTTATACATTCTGGAAATAAATCTCTGATATGAATTGCAAATTCTGTGAATTATATTTTCAAACTGTTGATGGAATTGTTTGTAGCACAAAAGTTTTTAATTTCAATTAAGCCCAATTTATCTATTTTCATTTTTTGCTACTTGTGCTTTGGATTTGATATCTAGGAGGCGTTTGCTTGATATGTCACAGAGACATTATGTTTACTTTTAAATTTTTATAGATTTTGCTTTGGTATTTTGGTTTAGATTTATTTAGAATCCATGTTTATGTAGAGAGTGAGAAAAGTGACAATGTATTATTTTGCATATGGGTATCAAATTGTTCCAGCACTATTTATAAAAAGTCAATTGAACATAAATGTAACTGTTAAATTATTTATAAACCTTGAATGTTTGCCCTACTAATCTTTAGATCTTTCCTATTGCCAATGTCACACTGTATTGATTGCAGAAAACTTAAGTTTTGAAATCAGAAAGTATTAATCTATAAATTTAGATTTTTATAATTTTTTTCCTATTTATTTTTAATAGGTAAAAGTTATATATATTTATCAAGTACAAGATGATGTTTTGAAATATAACTAAAAATGGAATGGCTAAATCAAGACATTAAAGATATGTATTACCTGTCATTAGGTACTTACATTTTTGTATGTGGTGAGAACATTTAAAATTCACTCTGGGCAGGGTTCAGTGGCTCATTTCTGTAATTCCAGCACTTTGGGAGGTTGAGGCAGGAGGATTGCTTGTGCCCAGGAGTTTGAGACCAGTCTGGGCAGCATAGCAAGACCTCATCTGTTAAAAAAGATTTTTTTAAAAATTAACTGGGTGTGGTGGCATGTGCTTGCAGTCCGAGCTACTCAGTACGCTGAAGTGAGAGGATCACTTGAGCTGTGATCATGACACTGTGTTTGAGCCTGGGTGACAAAGAGAGGTCCTGTCTCTAAATAAATAAGTAAATAAATAATAATAAAATAAAATATACTCTATAAGCAATTTTCAGATGTACAGTATATTGTTATCGACTACAGTTACTATCAGCTATAATACATATCTTGAACTAATTCTTCCTGTTTAACCAGAATTTTGTGTCCTTTAACCAGCATCTACTTATTTTCTCCACAAGATAGACTCTGGTAATTTAATCTTACTCTCTGTTCTTATGAGTTAGAATTTTTTACATTTTCTATATAAATGAGATTATGTAGTATTTGTCTTTCTGTGCCTGACAATTTTGCTTAGCATTATTTTCTCCAGGTTTATCTATGTTCTTACAAATGAAAAGATTTCCTCCTTTTTTTCAGACTGACTAGTTTTCCACTGTTTATATATATGACATTTTCTCTTTCTCTTCATCCATTGCTGGAGACTGAAGTTGATTTCATGTTTGGCTGCTATGAGTAATGCTACAATGAACATCTGCATGTTTCACAAGTGCAGATGTCTCTTTGATATATAGAATTCATTTCCTTTGAATATGTACTTAGTAGTAGGATTGCTGAATCATATAGTAATTCTATTTTTAATTTTCTGAGGAAGCGACATACTGTTTTTCATAATGGCTATACTAATTTATTTTCCCTCCAACAGGATATAAGTGTTACCCTTTCTAAACATTTCTTTCCATACTTACCATCTTTCTTTTTGAAAATAGACATTCTAATACGTATGAGAAATATCTCCTTGTGGTTTGGTATGCATACTTGTCAAATACTTGTTGGCAAATGCTTGCTGGCAATTTGCATGTCTTCTTTTGAGAAATGTCTATACAGGTTTTTTGAACTCCTGACCTAAAGTGATTCACCTGCCTTGGCCTCCCAAAGTCCTGGATTATAGATGCGACCCACTGCGCCTGGCTGTACACAGGTTTTTGACCATTTTTTAATTGGGTTACTTGTTTTCTAAGTATTGACTTGTTTGAAATCTTTATGTATTTTAGATATTAACCCATTATCAGCTGTATGGTTTGCAAATACATTCTCCTATTCCATATATTGTCTCTTCATTCCATTGACTGTTACCTCTGCTATGCAAAACCTTTTTAGTTTGAAGTAATCCCATTTGTTTTATTTTTGATTTTATCATTTGTGATTTTGGGTTTCTCTCTAAAAACAAAACTTATTGCCCAGAACAACGTCATGGAGCTCCTCCCCTATGTTTTCTTTCCGTAATTTCACAGTTTGAGGTCTTACGTTTAAGGTTTTAATTCATTTGGATTTGATTTTGGCATATAGTCTGATGTTAGCATCCAAATTCATTCTTCTACATTCACTTTTTCCAGCACTCTCTATTAAAGAGATTTGCCTTTCCCCCTAGTATGTTTTTGGCATCTCTGTCAAAAATTATGGACCACAAATGCATGGATTTATTTCTGGACCTCTATCCTGTTTTATTGGTCTTAATGTCCATTTTTATGCTACACCTAGGTTTTGATGACTATAGTTTCATAGTAGGTCATCAGATCATATAATGTGATACCCCCAGCCTTGTTCTTTGGCACAATATTGCTTTATCTATTCCAGGCCTTTTGTGGTTCCACATGAATTTTAGTTTTGTTTTTGTTTTTGTTTTTCTGTTTCAGTGAAAAATGTCATTGGCATTTTGGTAAGGACTGCACTGAACCTACGAACTGCCTTGGGTAGTATGGATATTTTAACAACACAAATTTTTCTAATCTACGGACATGGAATAGCTTTCCATTTATTTGTCTTCAATTTCTTTTGTGAATGTTTTATCATTTTCCATGTATATAAGTTTCACTCCCTTAAGTGAGTATATTTCTAAGTATTTTATATTTTTGTACATTTTGAGAATGAATTACTGATTTTTTTGGTCAGTTCATTGTAGTTTATTGTAATTTTACTGATTTTCCTCTTGATTTTATATTCAGCAAATTTACTGAATTTGTCTGTTAATTTTAATGAGTTTTGGTAGAGTCTTTAGCGTTTCTACAAATGTGATTTTTACCTCTGCCAAACAGATACAATTCAACTTCTTTTGTTTTTATAATTTAGATGCCTTTTCTTTCTTTCAGTTTCTTAATTACTCTGGCTAGCAATTCAAGTACTATGGTGAATAGAGGTAGTGAGTTGGCATCTTTATCTTGTTGATCTTGAATAAAAAGCTTTATTTTTCACTGATGAATATGGTAGTTATGGGATGGGTGTATATAGACTTTATCACATTCAAGCCCATTCTTCTAGTTCTAATTGGTTGTGAGTTTTTCATAAAATAATGTTGAATTTTCTGCATATATTGAGATTGTCATGATGTTTATCTTTAATTCTGTTAATATGGCATATGAAATTTTATAGATTTGTGTTTCTTAAAAAATTCTCTATCACAAGGGTGAATTCCACTTGATCATTATGTATGATGTTTTTACTGAGCTGCTGGATTCAGTTTGCTAATTTTGTTGTTGTTTTTGAGGATTTTTTCATTTTTGTTCATCAGGAATATTTGCCTGTATTTTTCTTGTAGCATCCTTTCATGGTTTTGATATTAGAGTAATGCTGGCCTCATAATATGAATTTAGAAATGTTCTCTCCTCTAATTATTTTTGGAAGAGTGAAAATAATTGTCTTTAACTCATTTTAAATGTTTGGAAGAATTCAGCAGTGAAACTGTCTAGTACTAGGATTTTCTTTGCTGGGAGATGTTTGATTAGTGCTTCAACGTCTTTACTTGTTATTGGTCTGCTCAGATTTTTCAATGTATTCTTGACTTAGTCTTGTTAGATTGTATGCATTTAAAATTTTAACTATTTATTCCAGGTTAAACAATTCATTGGCATATAATTATTCATAGTAGTCTCTTATTCTTTAATTTCTGTTATGTTAGTTGTAATGTGTTCTCTTTCCTTTGTTTTATTTGAATATTTTCTCTTTTTTTCTTAATCTAGCTAAAGTTAGGAGGATTTTATTTACCTTTTCAGGAAAACTCCAACTTTTCATTTTCTTAATTTTCTCTGTTGTTTTTCTGTGTCTATTTTATTTATCAGCACTCTGATCTTTATTTCTTTACTTCTATTAACTTTTAGCTTACTACATTATATTTTCTAGTTTCTAGCTTCTTGAGGAATATTAGGATTTTATTTGGGACCTTTCTTTTTATTTAGAAATTTATTGTTGTAAAGTTCTGTCTTCAGACTGCTTTTGCAGCATCCTGTAAGTATTGCTATGTTTCCATTTTCATTTATCTTGAGGAATTTTTAAATTTTCCTTTAATTTCCTTTTTGACCTATTGGTTCTTTAAAGGCATGCTTAATTTCCATGTTTGTGAATTTTTCAAATTTTCTTCTATTATTGATTTCTAATTTCATATCAGTTATCAAAAACTACTTAATATTATAGTAGTCTTCTTAAATTTGTTAAGATTTATTTTGTGGCCTGACATATGATCTGCCTTGGAGGTTGTTCCATGTGTGCTTCAGAAGAATGTTTATTTTGCTGCTATTGGATGATGTGTTCTGTATATTTCTATTAAGCCCATTTGGCCTAGAGTGCAGTTCAATTCAAATGTTCTCTTGTTAATTTTTTTGCTAGATTATCTGTCTACTATTGGAAGTGACGTTTTGAGGCCCCATACTATTATTTTATCACAGTCTATCTCTATCTCTTTCTTCAGTTCTATTAATATCTACTTTATATATTTAAATCCTCCAATATTGAGTGCATATGTATTTATATTTGTTATATATTTTTAAAGAATTTGTTTCTTTATCATTATATAATGGCCTCCTTTTTCCTTTCATACAGTTGTTGACATAAAGTCTATTTTGTCTAACTGTAGCTAGCTGTGTTCCTTTTTGGTTTTAATTTGCATCGAATACCATTTTGCATTCTTTCACTTCAGTCTTTGTGTGTCCCTAAAGGTGAAGTGAGTCTCATAGGCAAGAGATGAATCTCTTCTTTTGTTTTGTTTTGCTTTGCTTTCTTTGCTTTGGCTTTTTGTTCCATTTATTCAGCCACTCTGTTTTTTGACTGGAAATTTTAATTCATTAACATTCAAGGTAATATTTGATAGTTAAAGACTTACAACTGCTACTTTATTAAATGTTTTCTGGTTGTTTTGCAGGACCTCTGTTTCTTTCCCTCTTGATGCTTTTCTTTGTGATTAGATTGTTTTCTCTAGTGAGATGCATTGATTCTTTACTCTGTATCTTTTGTGTTTAGTGTAGGTTTTGGTTTTGTGATAACCATGTGACTTGGATAAAATATCTTGTAACAGGATATTTTAAGCTGATAACAAATTAATTTTGATTGCAAGATATATTATTACTCCACATTCCCTTCTTAGTCTTTTTGGGCTAGTATAAGAAAATATCTTAGATTGGGTATTTTGGAAACAACATAAATATATTTCTCATAGTTATGGAAGCTGGGAAGTCCAAGGTGAAGACATAGCAGAAATTTGTTTCCAGTAAGGTTTTACTCTCTACTTTAAAGATGGCTCCTTGTTGCTACATCCTCAAATGGTGGAGGGGTAATCAGTATATCCATCCCCTCAAACATTTATCTTATCTTTGTATTGGGAAATTACAAATTATTATTTTTAATAGTTTTGTCTTTAACCTTTATACTGAAGAGATAAGTGATTTTCACACATTACATTACAGTGTTAGAGTGTTCTAAATTTGATAGTTTACTTTCTTTTACCAGTAAGTTTTGTACTTCCAAATGTTTTTCTATTACTAATTAGCAACCCTTTCTTTTAGCTTGAATAATTTCTGTTAGTATTTTTTGGAAGACAAGTCTGCTGGTAATGAACTCCTTCAGCTTTTGTTTTATCTATCTTTAATTTCTGAGGGATAGCTTTTCTGGTTACAAAATTATTGGTTGCTAGTTTGTTTTTCAGCACATTGAATATATTAATTCACTGTCTCTTGGCCTATACGTTTTCTGCTGAGAAATCTTATGATAGCCTTCTGAAATTCCCTTATATATGATTTCTTCTATTTTATTGCTGCTTTCAGGATCCTCACTTTGTATTTTATTTTTTGACAGTTTGATTATGGCAATGTAGTCTTGTATGGACTGAAATTGGTTAGACAACTTTAACCTTCATGTACATGGACATTTATATGTTTTCTCAGATTTGGAAAGGATTCTGCTATTAACATCTTTAAATAAACTTGCTATTCCATTTGTCTTTTTTTTCTCTTTTTTTACTTTCTGTAGCTCAAATATTTGCTCTTTTGATACTGTTCTGTGAATTCTGTGAGCTTCCTTTATTCCTTTTTATTCTTATTTCTTTTTTCTCTCCTGTGTATTTTCAAATAACCTGTCCTCAAGTTGAATGAGTGATCAACTCTGCTGTTGATGTCCTCTATTGTATTTTTCATTTCATTTTTTATATTTTTCAACTGAATAATTTTTTTTTTAAATTTCCAATCTTTCTGGTAAAGTTCTCCTTTCGCGCATTGAAAGGAGAATTCATTGAAATTCTCTGTATTTTCTTCAATTTCACTGAGCTTCCTTAAAACAAGTATTTTGAATTATTTGACAGGGAATTTGTATGTCTCCATTGCTTTGCTGTCAGGTATGGGGAGATTATTTTGTATGTTTGGTGGTACTATGTGTCATCTTTTTAAATGTTTCTTGTTGCCTTACACTGATATTTGTGCATTCAGAGTAGTCACCTCTTGCAGGCTTTATTGACTAGGTTCATTGTGAAAAGACTTTAAGGAGTGCAAGTTTGCTTGCTTGTTGGGGCATACTGATTCTAGAATTAGTGATAGTGCCAGCTTTGTATTATCTGTGTAGCTTTGTAAGGTGAGGTCCATGTTGATGAAGATTATATGGATCTTCAGTGTTCAATGCTGTGGATATATACAGTGGTGGCAGTGGTCATTGGTTCTTTGTTGGCAAAGATCTTCCCAATGTCTCTATCTTCAACAAGAAAAATCATTGAAGAAATCTTTCTTGGCACTGGTTATGGCTTGTAGGCTTGCTTGCAGTGGTTGTGGCACTGAGATTTCATGGATGGTGCTTATGGAGTGACCATGGAGCTAAGGCCTGAAGCATGAGCACACACAAAGGGATTATAGCTCTGAGATTTGGGGAACTGGTGCTCATGATGAAGTCACCCCTGCTGCCATTTTGATAACAGTATGCAAAGTGCAGATTCTTGTGAATTATCTGAGGAACCAAGCATGAGAGCACAGGAATGCACAGAGTAGAGTGACTCTGGGATTGGGCAAGTTCCAACTCTCCATAGTAGTAGAGCTTTGCCCAGAACATGGGCATGTATGGTGCCTAACTCTCCATAGCAGCAGAAGTGGTGCCCACAGCAAGTACTTGGCTCCAGGGTCCAAAGTAAAAACTAGCTTGCTCGGCTATTGGCTGTGATAACTAAGATGTGGACCCGTCTGGTGTTGCCACTGAGCCTAGGTCTGTACTTTGGAGACTCAAAGAGCAGCCATGTTTGTAGGATTTGGGTACATGCAGAGTCTGGCTAGATAGTGACTCCTTTCCCTACTAGATGTTTTTCTGTGGGGAACAGGGGTGTGCAGCCATGTTTTTCTCTCTGGGATTTCCTGGCAGGATTAGCTTTTGGTTACCTCAGTGACAAGAGATGCCAGTGTCCTCTGTGTAGCAGGTTGCTGGGGAGCATGTTGACTCAAATCACATGGCTGATACCAATAGCTTCCATCTTTCTTCTTTGCATTTAGACATCATCTGGTGTCTTAGGTATGTCAATATCACTAGAGATTCTTTCTATGTGTATATTCTCCATCTTTTTTTTTCTCCACTGTGTGGCTGCAGATTTTTTAATGGGCCTTGAGCCCTCTCTGGGCTATTTTGATTTGTAATAACTTTCTATTTTTTTCTTGTTTGTTTGTTCTAGGAAAATGTTTTTAAAAAGTGGCAAGAGTAAATATTATTTTCCTCTTATTGGTCTTAGGTAGACAGTATATTCTTACTATAACACTTTTGCTTTCAGAATAGGGCACTGAGCATGGTGGTGACGACTGGTCTTCTTATCTTGTCTCTTCTGCTTATGAGTTTCACCTTTGAACAATTGAGGACCATGCAAATGGGGCCCAGTGTTTTTGACCTGCTACACATAGGGTCTATATTCCACTCTATGAGAGGATACTCAAAGGAAGGAATAGAGGCCTGTTACGCTTAGCTGCTCCTACCTGGAATGAAACTTCGGCAAAACCGAGCTGGTGTATGTGACAGGGGCTGGTAGTAGATGAGAAATGCTAATGACCAGCCTTTCCTGGGAAGAAACTATAGCCCAAATCTAGTAGCAGGTGAAAGAGGAAACCATGCCTTCTTCATTCTACCTGTGTGGCCTAGAATGTTTACTATGTAGAGCTAGAGAGGTAGAAAAGAATGAGTAATTACACCCATGTCGAGGACTTTTGCTTTTTTTTTTTTGGTATGTTTATTTTTTGGAGATAGGGTCTCACTCTGCTGCTCAGGCTGAAGTGAAATGGCATGATCAAAGCTCATGTATCTTCAAAATCCTGGGCTTAAGCAATCTTCCTACCTCAGTCTCCTAAGTAGATAGAACTACAAGCATGGACTATCATTTCTGGACTTTTTTTTTTGTTGTTTTATGGTGTCTTGTTATGTTGCCCTGGCTGCTCAATAAACTTCTGGCTTCTTACAATCCTTCTGCTTCAACCTCCAAAAGCTCTGGGATTTTAGGCATTAGCCACCATGCCCAGGTCTTGCTGTTCTTTATATAATTTACCGGTTTAAAAAAAAAATGATTATTTGTTGTATGTACTCAAAACAATTTTAAAGATTTTAATTTTTTTCAAAAAATAATATTCACCAATTGTGATTGTTTTTCTGAATACAGGGTCTGTGAAACTCCTCCTGAAATACTATTGTAGAAGTGGTAGGTTCTATCTGTAATGTTTTAAAATGTGTTTCTTTTTATAACTTATTTTAATGGTTGATTAAGGTATTGCATTATGTTTATATGGTTTTTCTACTAGTGACATCATTTTGCGTGTTTTGGTGACATCTAGAAAAATTACTTTTCCTTTTATAACTGTTTCAAATATTTCTTATATTTACATTTTGAATAATATCAATGTTATACTTTTGACTTCAAATGTCAAATATAATTTAGAAAACTCAAAAAGAATAAAACTCAATTTTATTTACCCATATTTTTTTGCCTAATATGTTCTTCTGTTCTTTCTAATGTTACAGGATCTCTCATTATAAAATTTTATTTTTGTTTAGAGACATTCTCCTTTAGCTATTTTTTAAAAAAAACCTAAGAATATAGTTAAGTTATATGGCAAAAGGAGCTTTGCTACAATCCATAAGGAAAGGGAATTTTCTTAATCTAAGAATATCTTATTTTCCCTTTGATCCTGAAGAATATTGTTGGTAGATGTAGAATAGTGGATGTACATGATTGTTGTTGTTTGCTTTCAGGACTTAAAAGACTATAACACTTTTTTGGCCTTCATCATTTATGATAAGAAATTCGGTCCTTCAAATTGTTTGCTCTCATAGGTAAGGTGCCATTCTCTCTATAAATTTCAAGTTTTTTTTCTTTAGTTTACAGAAATTTGAATATGATATAACTTGCCATGAACTTCTTTAGGATTATCTTGTTTTGAGTTCATTTAGCTTCTTAAATCTGTAGGTTTATGCCTTTTGCAAAATTTGGGACATTTTCATCCATTTTTCAGTACATTTTTGTTCTGCTCCTTTTATCTTCTCCTGTTAAGATTCCAATGATCCAATGATGTGTATTTTATACCTTTTTTTTTTTTTTTTTTTTTTTTTGCTGTAGTCCCAAAAGTCCCTGAAACTCTGCTTATTTTAGTTTTTCAGTATTTACTGGGTTTTAGATTGGCAATTTCTGTTGTTCTTTCTTCTAGTTCATTGATTCTTTCCCTGTTCTCTCTACCTTGCTGCTGAACCCTTCTGTTGAGCTTTTCAGTTATTGAATTTTTAAGTTCAAAATTTTCCTTTGTTTCTTATTCATATCTTCTACATCTTTGCTGCTTTTTTTTATTTCTGAAAGTGTGTTAGTAATTGTATGTTGAAGTATTTTTATAATGGCAGTGGTAAAATCTTTGTTAAATAACTCTAACATCTCTCATATCTGTGTTGGCATTTGTTGATTACCTTTTTTTCCTCATTCAGTTTGATATTTTCCTGTTTCTTTTTAGGATGAGTAATTTACTAAAAATTAAAACCTAGATATTATGGGTATTATGTTTTGAGACTGGATTATACTTAAACTTTCTTTTTTACTTGGCTTTCTCTGACCCCACTACAATTTCACTTAGATGTGATGGAGGGAATTGCCTAATTATTTTCAGATGAGGATAGAAGTCCAGCTTTCTCCGTAGGCCTCCATTTACACCTGATAAAGGTGGGATCTCTTCATAGTTGAGCTAGGTTGAGAGTTCTGGCTCTACAATAAGCCTTTTCCGATACTTTTTGGCTAGGATGCATAGTGCTGCTTCATTATTTCTTCCCAAGTAGCTTTAATGAACACAACAGAGAAAAGGAATTATCTCATAACCACAGGAACATTTTGAAAATTTTGATTTTCCATATGGCCAATTTTGACACTATTATTATTACCACCAGGTGGGGGGTGGAAGTTCCAGCTCCACAGGTGGTTTCCACTGAGACCATGAGGAGAGGGTTATTATGCCCCAGTGTGGATGAAAATGTAAGCTTCCTCCTTGGACGTCAACCAGGTGCTGCTTTTAGAAGTCTCACTGTAGCCTTGTGGGCATGGAAACCTGCTCATCCTTTTTTGGCACCGGGGGTGGGTTGGGCCACAATTTTTTTCTTTCATGTTTGGCAGGAGTAGAGTGGTAATTTTCTAAATGGTTTCTGATATGATTTGGCTGTGTCCTCCACCCAAAATCTCATCTTGAATTGTAATCTTCATAATCCCCATAATCCCTATGTGTCAAGGGATAGACCATGTGGAAGTAATCGAATCAATCGAGTGGTTTCCTCCATGCTGTTCTAATGATAGTGAGTGAGTTCTCATGAGACCTGATGGTTTTATAAGTGTGGTAGTTCTTCCTGCATTCATTTTCCTTCTTACCACCTGTGAAAAAGGTGCCTTGCTTCCCCTTCAACTCCCACCATGATTGTAAGTTTCCTGTGGCCTTCCCAGCCCCCACACTGAACTGTGACCTCTTTCCTTTATAAATTATCCAGTCTAAGGCAGTTCTATACAGCATGTGAAAATAGACTAAGACAATTTCTATCTTTCTAGGTTGTTAACTTTGGAAGACTGATCAGTTCCTTGGCTAGGGAGATCAGTATTTGTTGAGAAATTATTTTGTTTGCTGTTGTGTTTCTGGATTCCAGCCTTCTTCAGTTCCAACTCTAGGATATATGAACCTAAATGAAAACCCAGTGAAAGCACTACTATGTTTCCAGAGTTTCTTGCTGATTTGCCTTCTTCTCTTCACCTTGCAGGGACTTGTATGTTTGTTTTATATATTATGTCCCTGGATTTTAATTGGCCTTAGCAAGAGGATTCTGGAGAAGGACATTTAAAACTAAATTTGGAAGAAATACTTCTATTTCCAGAAGTACCTATATGGAATCATAAGTATATTTTGTTGTTGTTCTTTTAATTTGAAACAATGTTTAAACTCTCTTGTGATATTGCCTACATTCATTCAGGTCATGATATGCTAACTTATATGGCTCTCTTATATATATATATATATACACACACACACACACACATATACATATATATACACATATATACATATATATGTATATATATATATTTTATTGCATTTTAGGTTTTGGGGTACATGTGAGGAACATGCAAGATTGTTGCATAGGTACATACATGGCAATGTGGTTTGCTGCCTTCCTCCCTATCACCCATATCTGGCATTTCTCCCCATGTTATCCCTCCCCAACTCCCCACCCCCCGCTGTCTCTCCCCTAGTTCCCCCCCCCACAGACCCCAGTGTGTGATGCTCCCCTCCCTGTGTCCATGTGTTCTCATTGTTAACCAGTCTATGAGAGTATGCCCTTATATATATGGAGAAGTATGATGGAAATAATATTAGTCCACATATCCAAGACCGGACATTTTACAAAAGAAACAGGTTTAATTAGGCTTATAGCTCCATGTGGCTGGGGAAGCCTCACAATCATGTCTGACATGGATGGCAGCAGGCAAAGAGAATGAGGAAGATGCAAACGCAGAAATCCCTGATAAAACTATTAGATCTGGTGAGACTTATTCACTACCACAAGAATCATGGGAAACCACCCCCCTGATTCAATTATCTCCCAGCAGGTCCCTCCCACAACATGTAGAAATTATTGGAGTACAATTCAAGATGAAATTTGGGTGGGAACACAGAGCCAAACCATATCATTCCACCCCTGGCCCCTGACAAATATCGTGTCCTCACATTTCAAAATCAATCATGCCTTCCCAACAGTCCCCCAAAGTCTTAATTCATTTCAGTATTAACTCAAAAGTCCAAAGTCCAAACTCTCATCTGAGACAAGGCAAGTCTCTTCCTTCTATGAGGCTGTAAAATCAAAAGCAAGCTAGCTATATCCTAGATACAATGTGGATACAGACATTGGATAAATACGACCATTCCAAATGGGAGAAATTGTCCAAAACAAAGGGTCTACAGGGCACAGGCAGGTCTGAAATCTAGTAGGGCAGTCAAATCTTTTTTTTTTCCTTTTTTTAATTATATTTCGAGTTCAGGGTACATGTATAGAATGTGCAGGTTTGTTACATAGGTATACACATGCCATGATGGTTTGCTGCCTCCATCACCCCGCCATCTACATTAGATATTTCTCCTAATGCTGTCCCACCCCTATACTGCCATCCCCTGCTATCCCACCCCAAGCCCCCAACCCCTGACAAGACCCAGTGTGTAATGCTCCCCTCCCTGTGTCCATGTGTTCACATTGTTCAACACTCACTTATGAGTGAGAACATGTGGGGTTTGGTTTTCTGTTCTTGTGTCAGTTTGCTGAGAATGATGGCTTCTAGCTTCATCCATGTCCCTGCAAAGGATTTGAACTCATCCCTTTTTATGGCTGCATAGTATTCCATGGTGTATATGTGCCACATTTAGGGAAGTAGAACAGTGAAATGTACCCAGTAATTAATCACAGTATCTATGGAAACACAGTCAGTTCTCAATTGCCTGTTTAATTTTTTAAAATTCCTTTGCTACCTCTTGCTATCATGGGCACTACAGGATCACTTTGAGAGGAGATAAAACTTATCGTGTTCAGTAAAAACCTAGTTTCAATATTTGGTCATTAATATTTATATACATTTTGGTAACCTCAACTCATTAAAATTTCATTTTATTTTGTTGATCTATAATTGTACACTAGGGGAAAACTTCAGTTGAGTACAAAGTGTAAGAGAGCTACATTGTTTAGTAGGTGAAGGTGTTAAAAATTTATGTAGAATAACAAATCCTGGGAACTGACCAAATAGTGGCTCTCTACCAAGTGTCTTCGTTTTTAAAAATTACAATAAAATTGTTTTCTGTACTTTAAACATAACAAATGAAAAATATGATAATAAGAATAATATAACACTGAAAACATCTAGCATGCAAAATAACCTTTAAAAACACTCAAACTCTATATGTGCTAAGAAGTGTATGTATACATGTTTTTATATATATATATATATAACAAAATATATATATTTAAAACATACATACTTAAATTTTTTTATGTTTGGTACCTGTTGAAAGGAATTAAAGGGGGAATGTTTTCTAAACAATCCCTTGCAGGTTATAATAAAAATATCAGATTCTCACTTGGAAACCTGGGTAGGTAGAAGATTTTACTTTCCAGGTTCAGTCTTGTCTTTTGGCCCTCTTGTATTCTGATGTAGATATTAGTACCCCACTGATGTGACAGAGAAAGAAAATTTTGAAATAGATAACTTCTTTTAAAACTATAGTCTGAGCTTTTTAAATGAGATGAGTGGGTACAGGATATAAAAGAAAAAATCCATGGCAGTGATAATAACATAAGTAAGGCTTGAAAAATAAAAACTATAATTTGTAATACAATCTTACACAAAAGGATGAAGATAAAAAGTGATTGAAAAGGAAAAAAACAAAACAAGTTCTTGAATCATTAATATCTGTTGCATACAGATATGTTTGAGAATAGGCACTCTCAAACATACTATTGCACATTCAACCTATAAAAGCTTTAAGATGTACGAATTACATTTTTATGATGAGAACTAGAGAGGTTATGTAACCTTTTGGAATGAGTTGCTAGTGAAAGACAAAGCACAGAATTTGAACCTGTGCTTTCAGATGAAAAAGCTCGTACATATCTTCCACTTTGAAATAATAATTCACCTGGAAGTGGTACCTGTGTATATTTGAAAAAGAATATTTGATGTCACACAGAAATGTAAAAATAGACACTGGGGTCTATGTGAGGGTGGAGGCTGAAAGGAGATAGAGGATCGAAAAGAAAAAATAACTCCTGGGTCTAGGCTTAGTGATAAAATAATCTGTAACACAAGTCCCCAAAACATGACTTTACCTGTATAACAAACCTTTACATATATCCCCGAACCTAAAATAAAAATTAAAAAGAGAAGTCTAACACTGAGCTCAATGTCCTGGCATTATTATTCTCACACCAAATAATACCGAATATCTCATTTTTTTGAGAAGAATACTAGTTTTCTTTCATTTTAAAAGATAAAGGATAATTTGTGGACTTATTAGAAGTCTGCTTTGCAAATTCTGACGGTTTAATGTAACAGAATCACTATGTCTTTCTTTTCTAGGTCTAAAAATAAATGAAAATAAATGTGGTAGACTGTAACCAAACTTATTTAACCTACAGCCTGTGAGCAAAGTAGCCCAGGGTAGCTTTGAATTAGGCCCAACACAAATTCATAAACTTTCTGAAAACATTATGAGTTTTGAAAGACACAGGAATCGCTTGAACCCGGGAGGCGGAGTTTGCAGTGAGCCAAAATTGTGCCACTGCACTCAAGCCTGAGTGATGGAGTGAAACTCTGTCTCAATAAATAAATAAGTAAATATTAATTTTTCTAAAAAAAGGAACATTGTAAGCTGGTGCAGAAGGGCATTTTGTGATTTGTTACTTGAAATTTAAAACATACAAGTCACATGATAGGTATATTTACTGCATTTATTTCACTAAATTAAGTTGACAGACACAACAGCAACTCAAAATGACTAACCTATTAATGCTTTCCAACATTATCTTATAATGTGTAAATATTACACATTTTAAATTAAATACAGATAGATATATATACAGATGTAAGAGATATATTTAACCTAAAACATACAATGTTTATTTGCTAAAATGCCAATGCACGCCCAAGACTGCTTTAATTTTGGTCTTTTAAAAAATATTTATTTATTTACTTATTTTAAAAAATTTATTTGGCTGAGCACAGTGGCTCATGCCTGTAATCCCAGCACTTTGGGAGGCTGAGGTGGGCGGATCAGGAGGTCAGGAGTTTGAGAGCAGCCTGGCTAACATAGTGAAACTCCATCTCTACTAAAAAATATAAAAAAATAGTTGGGCATGGTGGCAGGCACCTGTAATCCTAGCTACTCGGGAGGCTGGGGTAGGAGAATCACTTATATTCGGGATGAGAATATATATATATGTATTTAGAGTTGGGGTATTCCTAAGCTGCCCAGGCTGAAGTGCAATGGCAAGTGCAGTGGCTATTCATAGGCACAATCCCACTCCTGATCAGCCCGGGAGTTTTAAACTGCTCTATTTCTGACCTGGGCAGTTTCACTCCTCCTTCAGCAACCTGATGGTTCCCCACTCCCAGGAAGTCACCATACTGATGCTAAACTTAGTGTGAACATTGGATCAGCATAGTGCACTATATCCCAGAACACCTGGACTCAAGCAATGGTCCTGCCTCCTCAGCCTTCCAAGTAGCTGGGAGTATAAGGACACACCACCATGCCTAGCAAGTTTTTTTTTTCTTTTTTTTATGTAACCTGTAGTCACAGGGCATCTATGTTTTCAGTTTGGCTTTATATAAATTAGAATATGAACTTATATTTGAAAGGACTCTGAGCAACAAATTTTAATTTTATCATTTTCTCCAATCACTCAGTCATCTCACATTTAATCTAAAACTTTGTAGATAATGTTGACAGCATTAAACTTAATTAAAGTAACTACCGTAATAACAAAAATGGCATAAACAGGTTTGGTAAGAAAAAAATCACTGATGTTGGGGGTGTGCAGTCCCACTGTTGGGCAGATAGTTGCCTGGGCATTCTAGAGAATCAGTGTTCCGTAGACATTGGTCTAGGGAGTACTGATTAAACCCATAAGTCAGTTAACTAGAAATAGGTAAAACCAATTATTGCCTTTGTTTTACACTCATTATGCCCTAAGAGTGACAGTCCAGGAAATGACTGCTATTCCTCACAAAGGACTTGGAATAGCTCTCTTTCCTACCACCACTTGTGCCACCTCTAACAAATGCAGATACCATGAGCCACATTCTGACTACAATGTGAAGCTAGCTCTGACTAATGCTTGTGGGTTGGTATATTTTCTGTACCAACTGTTCTTCCAGATGTTGGAACTATAATTGTGACTGGTGTTGTGGGTTTTATTATTCCTCTTTAGTACAAAATTTTTGTGCACTTAAATGTTTCAGTTGTATGTTATTATGTCCAGATGGTTTCCTCTTTATCCTGTCTTACTCATATTATAATCATAATCCTAAATAATAATAATATCTAGTAACCTATTCTTTTCCTCTTTGCTTCAAGCATGTAATGTACTCAGAAGAGCAGAAAACAACTCTTAGGAACTAGGACTCATTAGGTTTCTACATGTCTAAGAATGACTCTGACATTTTTAACTACTGATAAGCAACTCTTTTTTTTCCATTCTAAGGGGATCAGAATATGCCACTCCAAAATATGCTGCTTTGACATAAGAATTATTTAAGCTAAAGGCATTTGAGAAAAAGCTTTCTATTTTCTCCTGTCTGCCTAAAAGCAGGTCATAACTATTCCTTGTGAAGGTATGTATTAGTTCGCTGTAACATTGCTATAAAGAAATATCTGAAACTGGGTAATGTATAAAAAAAAAACTGTTTAACTGGCTTATGGGTCTTCAGGCTGTGTAGGAAGCATAGCAACATCAGCTTCTGAGAAGGCATCAGGGAGATTTTACTTGTGACAGGAGCAGGTGGCTTTCTGCAAGAGCAGGAGCAAGAGAAAGAGAGAAAGGGAGGAAGTGCCACACATGTTTAAATGACCAGATCTCAGGAAGATCACTGACTATGGTGAAGACAGTACAAAGGGGTATGATGCTGATTCATTCATGAGAAAGAGCCTCCATGATCTAATCACCGCCCTGTGTGCCCCACCTCCAACACTGGGGATTGTAACTAAGCACGAGATTTGCATGAGGACACAGATTCAAGCCTTATCAAGGTATCTTCCTCTTTCATACCAGGAAGGAAGGAGCAACAATTGTTAATGCACATGGGGAGAGTCCTAAGATGAATCTGCATAAACAAAATCTTACTAGATCGCTCTTACCTTCCACCCCCATATTCTTGCCTTCCACAATTTACTGCCCATAGAAGTTTGGACATTTTTCTTCTTCTTCTTCTTTTTTTTTTTTTTTTGATCACATCTTCACAGTTTGTCATCCTCTGCTAAGATTATATATAAGTAATACAAATTTAATCATCTCTTTGGATCTTGACTTCTATTCTGTGACTACTTCCCTGCACTTGAAATTTTAAAATATTAACATTAAATAAAAATTGTATACGTTTCTTTTTTTAATGTCTTTTTAGTTTAATTCACAGTTTCCAGCTATATAACTTCAAAGGGTAGAAATGTTAGAAATATCATATTTTATATTTTAAATCCCAATAACATTATTTCCCTATATGATTCTTTTGAGCACTCAATTGTGGAGAGGAATAGGGTTTGAAAATCTTATTTTAGAGACAGCGTCATGTAGTATTGAAGAGAGTTTTGTTGTCAGACTGCCAACTTTTAAACTTACTCCATCACTTACTAATTGCCTGCTTTTAATAAATTATCTTACTTACAGTTTTTCTGGATATGTAAACAAACTTATTTCCTTATAGGATTGTCGTAATAATTTTTGAAAACCTCTATAAACACAAATCATGTAAAACAGTACCTGACTAATAATTTTTTATTATTATTATACTTTAAATTCTGGGGTACATGTGCAGAACACTAAATGTTAGCTTTAAATAATCGTTTAAATATAGCAAACTCAAAACAGCCTGTGTCACAAACTCCAGTACACTGTAGCAAAGCAATACTCATATTACATTAAAGATGTTAGCTTGAATTTTATTAATTTTGAAGCTGTTGGAGCTCCAAAAATGATACCTTAAAATTTGGCACTTGGGCATGCTAAGTACTTTGAACTAAAAGATGTTGGAGAAGACTCAGAAGCAAAGGCTCTAAGACCTTCTCCTGCCCCCCGACCTTCTCCTGCCCCCCTTTCTCCTTGCTCCTCTTTTTCTCCCAAGGCAAGTCACAGAGTCTAGAATTCCTCTTCCCCAACGTGATCAGAGAAACTAGAACCCCTCTCCTCCAAAGTCAGCTTGAACCCCAGAAATATTAGTTCGCCTTCCTTCACTTTTCTAAATAAGATATTGCCGTAAAGAAATTGAATAGCCTTGTCCAAGAGCTGATTGTAATGCCCTAATTCCAGAAAGGGTCCAGCCTTATACTTTGGAAGAAGGAATGTCACACAGAGAGGCCAAGAAGAATCTGATCAGAAAGGCCTTGCTGGGTTTCCCCACTCTATCTATTACTGTTACATTATTTCCTTTTTGTCTAATCACATGTCTCTATGGCTGTTCACTCGTTATTGAATCCAAGCATAGAAGTGCACAGTCTTCCCTTGAGTCTTTAGGTCTTTATTTCTCAAGGCTCCTGTATCATATAAAACTTTCATCAGGTAAACATATTATGCTTTTTTGTTAACCTGTCTTTTGTTTTAAAAATGTTATCTGTGATCCTTATAATGGGAAGGAAATATATTGTACCCTTTCCACCTCTATGAAGCTTTTAAAAATTTGATTTTTAATAGTTTGTAATTTAACTTTGGTTTTATTTCTTTATAAAGCCCCTCAGTTAACTCATATATGAGAAACACTCTTCTACATCTTCTACCCCTCTATGTCATGCAGCTCAATTTAACCTACAAATAAGTACATTCAAGAGGTACGTTGGACAGTATAAAAATTAGCAAATTGTGAGCTTCTGGCAAAAAGCAATGTAATTTTTTTATTTGACAGAAGCCTGGGAATCTGCTGTCTCTGCTAAGAAGTCACATAATTTTGAACATAAATAGACCAAAAATTTACTAATACAGTTGAATAGCTAAAATAAAACTTTTACTTTATGAGACAACAGAAAATATAATTATCTGTTTATATACAATTTGTATTTCATCTGCATTTGTTGTAGAAGCTAAGTTTTTCATCTCACTAATATATTTGTATAATCAGATAAAAATTGGCCTCATTCCATGTATTTAATTACTCATTCATAATTCAACATATACCTTTGACTAACATGAAACTAGTCGAGATTCTTGTTTCCTAGTTTGACTGTAAACGTGCAAACTAGGAAACCAGAAGCAATCTAATGCAAGGAGTTGGTTAAACAGGTGACAAGGGAAAAAGAGAGACAAATGGTGAAATGGTGAACAATCCAGAGATTGGGAATAGCATAAGCTGTGTTTAGGAGAGAGGTGCTGTTTCTGGAACTCAGGGACTCAGTGAGGTAGATTGTTACAATAATGGCTTCCATTCCCTTATTTTCATGTCTGTTGCAATGTTATATTGCTGTTCTTCTCATCAATAAACAAAATCTGTTTTAGTATCCCTTGGGAAAAAAAAAAAGATTCTCACTTTTCATAGAACTTTCTTAGACATTCTGGAGCAAATTCTCCTAACCATCTGGTTCTTAACCCCGTTCTGTATCATGGCATAGATATGAAAGCTGAAATAATCTGGCTGAAGTATAAAGTAACAAATTCATAAAACACTTCCATAAATTGTCCTCTCCTACCCATTAGATGACTGATGTGATTGATATACTTAGTGCTGTAGTAGCATTTTGTATTTTCTGGTGTCATGAACAAAAGGGTTTCATGACACAGGAGCATATCCTGTACTTGTGGTAATGCGGTAATATCATCAAGTGTTTCACCACTTGTACATTAAATAAAAATCTTCTAAAATGATTCTTTCTACATATTTTAAAAACAATTTTGGAACACATATCCAATTTAGAAAGGGCTATGGAAAGACTAGGTTTTCATTTTTAAGTAAAACCACATTTAAACTAAGTAGGATCTAAATCTATCTTTAGCATTGGCTGCTTCCCATGATGAATATCTTGAGAAACTGAGAGAATGCAACCATTTAGAAAAATGTTTCTGCTTGAGATAATCTTCATTTAATTACATTGCTTAAACACTGACCAATTTGGCTTAGTAAGTTTCTTTTTAAAAATCTAAATATCTCAGTGTGTGTATTCATCTGGTTTATTAGTCATTTATACCCCATGGAATCTATATTCATACCAACTACAGAATAGAATACAATAAAATTTACATTTTAGAACATTATAGAAATTTTCCTAAGAACTCTCCTAATATACCCTCACATTTAATAGCTCAAAATGTAAGGTCATTTAACACAACAGTGAACACCACTGCTTCTGGAGCTAGACAGCCTGAAGACCATAGGAAAGTCATGAGAAGCTTAGGGAAGTTATTTAAATTATCTTTTTCTCAGTGGTACTCATTCATGAAAAGGGGATAATATCTGATATTGTGAGAATTACATGATGTAGTTATATGTAAAATGCATAGAAGAGTAGCTGGTACGTGATAAATTTTCTTTTGCTATTGTTGTTATGCTTATTAATAGGGGGCTGCACAGTTAATTTGCCTTAAGTAAAAACCAGGATTAGTACTTGTAGATACTACTTAGAAACATATTTCTTTAGTAATTCATTACATGTTGATGGGAGGAGTGAGTGTAATGAGAACTGATGGCTTCTGTATTCATTGGTCACAAAGCCACATCCAGAGATAAAACATAGCCCATCTCCTTTAAGTGGCTTGTGCTCTGTAAGAGAGAGGGAGATAAGAAGAGGCCTATTCTACTACTTGATTTTCAGCAAGAAAGGAATAGGGCAGCAGGATCAAACAATTATAGGACTGCCCCTTCTGCCTGGCTTCATCACACCTCAGCTATCAACTAAATGGTACTTTGGGAAAGGGAAGAAATTACTGTACTAACTTGTTTGTAAATGAACCAGACACAGTTAAGTCTAGATTCATAAAGTTAGCTATTTCTATCATCTTCAAATCAATATTTTGATCCAATTGATTAAAAATGACAAGAATCAAGTTCTAACATAGTGATCTAATACTCTTTTAGCAGTAATGTTTAAGAAACCAAGGATAAGCATCAACGTTTATAACATGACTGAATATTGCCATAAGTAGAAACATCACATCAGTCAAAATAACAAAGAACTTCTGAGATCAAAACATAAAGAATCAATTTAGTGAATACCACATGTGCTGTAATCACATTCTTAACATTAGATCTCACTTGCTTTCATTCCAGTAGCTCCATTTTCCTGGCCTAATCATCTCTTTTCATGATATATAAGGAATTCAATCTTTCCAGTACACCCAGAAAACTAGTTGATCTTGGCCTCCCTTCTATACACAGCGTTTATAACCATAAGTAATTGTGCTGATGGCTAAAATTACCATTGTTCTTTTCCGCAAAAACTGACATTGCTTTATTATATGTATTCCTTGCCTTTGCTTGTAGGACCACTGCTTGCCAAATAGTAGTCATTTCTTTTCAATAAAGCCTGGGAAGTTCAGCACGGGAAAATTAAAGTCATTTTTCTTTTTTTAAAGTGCATCTTCTTGGTAGAGAGTGAGTCAAAATGCTAGAACTAGAAAATTCCCTGGTTTTATTTGGGATAATTCTTCTTCCTATTGATACCCTTACTGATAACTTGGTAATGGAAAGGAGTGGGCTGGGATGGGGCTGAGGTTCTGAGTGTTTCTAAAAGGTAATGGAAGGGAGTTATGCTAGCAGTCTTAGGTCTTTGCTCCCTCATACTAAAATTCCATTGGGAAATATGTGAGCCCATGACTGCCATCAATTCTAAAACACCCAGATAAAGCATTCCTGTTCTACCTCCGTGTGTAAGTCTTTACACAGGACAGTTTGGGAGATATATTGAATCAAAAGATAGAATAAATGGGGGAAAATGCAGTTGATAAGGCAAATAAGATATTTGAGATCAATAGGGGATTGGATACACGACAGGGAAGAAAGGAAGGATGAAAGGTGAGATTATCCTACCAGAGAGGTTACCATTCATGATGGAGAGGAGTTACTGGAAGACAGAATGATATTGGGAACAGACATAATAAAAATAATTTAAAAATAAACATGGAAATATTTATTTTGGTGTTACAAAGTACATTGTGTTTTGTTTTCATGATAGTTTTTAGTCTTGGTCTTTTTCTGACTCAGCATTGGTTTAGATTTCTGCTTATATTTTACAGTCAAACCACAGTATTTCTGGGGAAGAAACATGCAATATGTAATCAGGGTCAGGATTTGAGTCCCTGCCCTGGCCCTCACTATCTTTGTCATCTTGTTTGAGAAGCTATAAATTATTATTTTCAAAATAAGCTTTTTTACAATATAGAGTTTATACGGTTGTTTTAAAGATTACATAATATAGATGGAAAGTGCTTTTAAAATATAAACTGTTAAGCTGATATACGTTGCTTTAAAAAATAGGGTGAAATGCAAGATTCCTGTGGTGGTTTTAATCTATTTTAGTTAGTTAGACTTTTGAAAAATCCCCGTGTTACTTACCAAATCTGGGTTTGGTTCTGCTTGAGCCCTTTCATGCTTCTGTTAGCTGAGGGTTGCTGCAGCGTCACAGCACTAGAAGTTTATAGATAAGTCAGTGTCTTGGTCCTGGGCACAGATCCCAAGCTAAAGAGATGAGTTCTAAGATCTCTGATGATGTCCAGAGGAGTCAACAGCAGGTATTCAAGCCAAAGATTGATGCAGTCGAGCGTTCTCTGGAGCCTTGGCACTAACATCCTGGAGACATCTGTATCCAAATATATTTTGTCATTTGCCAGGAGGTTCTAATGCCTTCACAGGACAGACTTTCAATCTTTCTTTTTCAATCTTCTTCTATCTAGCCAGTCCAGCTCAACTCAAAACAGTTAGAGTAGTTTAATATCCCTGGCGCCCTGACCCAAACCACCTTCTTTCTCATTTTTGCTCTCTCTATTCAAGTTTTTAGCCAAAGCTTTGTTTACTTCTTTCCCTCTACAAGTGACATTTTTTTTTCTCTTCTCTCAGTTAGTCATGATTAACAGCTATCATGGTAATTATTATAGCCAAGGTGAAAGAAGTAACTCTAAAGTAATTCTAAAACCTAGCTCTAGTGCCTAGGCAGCTCTCTGCAGCTGAGAAAGGCCACGAGTTTAGTCTGCCACCTCCATGGAGAAGCCATTATGGAGAAGAATTCACCTTGGCCTATTCTCAAAACATAACTCCTGTTTAAAGTCAAAGAATGGTCTCACATTTTCATATCAAGTTACTGAAGATTTAAAAATGAATACACACACACACACACACACACACACAAATCAAAACAACACAAAAGCCTCTAACTATTATTTTTTCCTCTTAAAATTGATGCTGCTTTAGCTTCTTATTGCTATCAAAATAACGGTCTTTTTCTAAATACACAGATTATTTATTTTTAAATTATTGGCATGGTATTATTTGGCTCTGATTTTATGGTAAATTACTAATTTTCTTAAGTGAAAATTTGTCTATAATTAGTGATCACAGTCACTAGTTTTATCAGAGTTTTTTAACCACCAATAAAAGCAAAGTTTACTTGGTCTTTCAATACACAAATTTTGCTATATATCTCTGTTATCTATTTACTTTGTAATATTTATGCATAAGAGTGAACAAAAGAGCACTATTTTCTAAGTATTTGAGCATTATTTTTTTTCTTATTCTCAGAAAAAGTTGTCAGCTGTGTTCCCATGTCCACAGCCTCATTTCATCTTCAGATGCTCTTTGAACTTGGTCTCTGTGGAGATGCTTAGAGGTAGCAGGAAACAATAGGGAATGGATAGAGGCTATTACTCTATATCTTTTGAAATATTTGTGAAATTTCTAGTCTTTAAACAATAGTTTATTAAAACTTGTCTCTCTCACCAGCACTAGAAATTATGTAAGAAGCGGGATGCATTACTCCAATATTACTGATTTGGTTTTGAGATCTTTTAAAATGCATCTTTGCTCCAATCAATAATACTGGTTTTTTACAGGTCTTGGGCTTGGGTCTTGTTCTAATCTTATGGATTATACTTTCCAAGATACTCATTATTGAATTGTAAGTTATAACTACAAATATCAGTGAAAAAGTTTTCAATTCCACCTAGAATCTGTGGCCATAGTTTTAGCAAAATCAGCTCCTTTATTACTATATAATCAGTATTTTTTTTATAGGAACTAGCCATTTTTACTGCATTTTCAACAGGATTTAATTCTAGTAAGACTTCAGATATTCCCCAAAGAACAAAATATGTTCTCGACATTTTTCAAAAAGTTAAGTAGAAATAGTTGGTGTGGGAAATCATGGTTTTCTTGTTCCCATGAAACTTTGATTTTTTCACTTAATGCTTATTAGCATTCCCTAAAGTTACAGTGACAATAATGCTGATACAATGCAAAGTACATATTTGGCAATTACCAAGTTATTTGGTCTTATAGGTTCAGACAAGACAAATGATATATGGCCCTCAGAATGTTTTCTGGGTTATGTTTGTTTCTAAACAGATATTATATAACAATTACGTTAGCAAATAAAGGATTCCAAAGCTAAAAATTTAAATATTTAAAGCTCAAATGACTAAAGTATGTTACAAATAAAATATATATACTACTTCAATCAATCAAAAAGACACTGTATGCAAAATTCAATCTTACTTTTCTGTCATTATATTTGAATCAATTCCCTAAAAGTTGGTTAATGAAAAGTGAAAAAGTTCATTTTATATTTATGGATGCACATCTAATGTGGAAGATTTTCTTTTCATAATCACCTCTAATATTATCTTTTCTGAGTGCATATTTGGTAAATTATATAAAGCATGAAAGATGCATTATCTCATATAATCTTCACAAAAGTACCAAGCCAAGATAAGAAAAGCATATTGCCTGAGTTCACAGCCTATTTCTCACACTCACCAGCTGTGTGACACTTAGGGAATCACTTTACCTTTCTGTGACTCCATTTTCTTGTCCATAAAATCAGAATGATGATAATTGTACCTATTCATATAGGGCAGCTGTGAGAATAAACTGTGATAAGTCATATGAAATACTTAAGGGTCTAACACTAGTAAGCCCCTTATAAATGCTATAAATGCTGCTATAGAAATGATATAATTGTTCTTATTATCACATTTTATGGATGAAGAAAATAAGCACTATTTTAAAGAATGTTTCCATGAGCACACAGGCAATAGATTATGAAGTTGGGATTTTAACACACATGAATATGGTTTTAAAACCAGAGTTCTTGATTCTTCTGCTCTCCCTCACTGCTGGTGAACTGTTTTCCATTGATAGACCAAATAGAGATTTTCAGAAACATCTTAGCTATATTGTTCATTCTATTGTGAAACAAAATATGTTTGTTCAAATAAATAGCCTTTGTTGTTCCAGCCAATCAATATTTCTTTTATTTCACTCAAAATTTAAAGATTTATGCTAATTTGGGGGTTCCTATATTTTTAACACTTTACATTCTTTATTTAATAATAGAAAATAAATGGCATATACTTAATATCATTGTCTGAATAAAGTTTATGTGTTAAATTCATAAATATTTGAACATCAGGAATTCTTCACTGCTCATTATCCACTTTTTTAGGTAAATGTTGTTTGTAGTATTATTCATCTAACTGGGTTTTTTTTTTTTACATGTACAGAAATCATAAAAAAATGTGTTTTTTAAAAGAAAGATTTGAGTCTCTTGACCTACTCTGTTATATATTATGTCATTCTATCACATAAATTCTGCACATGTATTTTACTTCTCAGCAAGTTAATGGTAACCATGAAAGCTAAGAATTCTTTGAAATATTCTCTGAATATGCAATTTATCCCCAACCCCTAACCCATTCCCAAATGCCTAGTACAAATGTCCCGTAACTTTTACTTTTATCATTCTCTATTGCCTCCAATCTTTGTGTTAAAAACCCAGTTATCTTTTCCACTGCCTTTTTAAATTTCATTTAAATTTAGACACCATAAGCTTTTTTTTAACACCTCATAAAAACAGGCATTAACCTTCTTATATATCTTTCAATATCCCATGGAAATGAAACAAAAAGCAAATATAACTTTAAAAGCACAATGTGTTTAATAACAACAGCAAAAGATTTAAAGGCAAACAGATGGATGCATTCAGAGCAATTATCAGAAACTCAAATGCTATTTTGAGTTTAAAAGTTAAGAGCCTAGAGTTAAAAGATTACTTTGAAAAATATTAGAAAACATGGCACTTTTATAAATTTTCTAATTTAAGAGACAATATTTTGAGGAAAATTGTATCTTATGATAAAAAGTTTTAAAGTATGATGCCAATCTAAAATAAATTAAAATGAGTTATTTTTATCTGTATCTCTCACTATTTATTTCTCTACCAATTTACATGCCTCACTAGGTGCAGGATTTATATATTATATATAATTTATGTATATTATATTTATATTATGTTTAATTTATATATGTAAAGCTTTCCCACTTTTTGAGTCTCTGCTAGATGTAAATGGTGGTTGCTGACTAGAGCAACTCTTCGCTTTTTTTCTCATTCTGATGTTATTTATGTATTTCATTCACTTTTCACTCTGTTTTTCCCAAGGGATCTCAGGCCAGGTGATAGATGCACTCATGCACTCATATGCACATATACATAAACATATATAATATACCGACTACAATAAAGATAATGTACATATGACTCATTCCCCAAAATGTCATTGTTTCCTTAACTTCTTTTGTAAACTCTTCTTCCTACCTATAGTTGTGTGTTCCATCCACAGACAACCACTTATGTTCTGTCTTCAAATATTTTTGTGCATTTTCTAAAAATTTCTATAAGTAAAACTAAAAAGGATATGCTATTTTATGTCTGCTTTCTTTCACTCAGCATAATTGTTTTGAGATGGATTCATGTTGTTGCATGCCTCACTACACAATTCCTCTAAATTGCTGAGTAATTTCCCATTGTATAGACATACCACAGTTTGCTTATCCATTCACCTGTGGTTGTGTGACATCTGGGTTTTTTTCAGTTTGTGGTTATTACAATAGAGCTACTATAGACATTTAAATGCACATCTTTATGTAGACATATGCTTTCATTTCTTTGGATCAAATACATTAGTGTGAAGTGAGTAGGTTGGATAGTAGGTGTATGTTTAACTTTTTAAGAAACTATCATACAGGTTTCCAAAGTGGTTGTATAATTTTAGATTACCATCAGTAGTATATGAGAAATCCAATTGTTCTGAATCCTTACCAATAATTGGTATGATTAGAATTTTTAATTTAAGACAGTCTAAGTATGTAGTAGTACCTAATGTCATTTTAAATTTCATTTCTCCATGCCTTATGATATTGACCAGATGCTATTTTGCAATAAATATATCTTCTTTACTGAAGTGTTTATACATTACTTCATTTGTAGGCTAGTTAGCTATAATTTATCAAAAGATAATTGACTTTTTAAACAAAATGGATACAATATATCTTGGGATGTTTAGGATATGGAAATAAAAGGTGTGACTATAACACAAAGCCTGGAAAAAGGAGGTAGGGTAAAAAGCACAGGAATAAACTAAAAGTTCCTCTTCATCCTCCATACCAAGGGCAAGATGGTATCATCAAACGGTTGGTTCTGTGTGGAGTGAGTTGCCTGCTTGTAGAGGTGGTCAGAGAAAATACTGTCAGAGCAATTTAGAACAAATCAAAATAATCATCTATGTAGTGAATACTGTATCACCTACTTTCTAAATAGAAAGGAATACAAGCTACATCACAGTGTTTAACTCACACTTTGAAATAATATCATCTAAGCTAGCTGACTTATCTGGAAAAAAATTTGCTCCCAGAAAAATTTATGGGAATTTTGACTAAAACACTGATCTTGTAACTGAACACAGGTCTAGATGCTCACCACCTGCAGAGTCCAATTAACAAAAAACAAGATCTGGTAGAAAGAAAGTGAATTTTTTAACTAAAACTAGTAAATGGGTAAGCAGCCAGATTCCTACCCAAACTAACTGCTTGAATTTCCAGGGGGTGGGGAGGCAAGTATGGGTTTAAAAATGGAAAACTTGATAAGGAAGACATGTAAGAATTGAGCTCAGTACAAATCCGTGTGTTTTGTTCTAGTGGCTATCTTGGGTTCCAGTCTGCCTGGATCTCAAGCTGAGGACAACGCCTTTGAGTCTTGTTCTGGTGGCTGTCTTGGCTCCCAGTCCACCTGAACCCCAAGCTGACTTTGAGTCAACAATGGCTGGGTGGTTAATTAGCTGTCTTCAATTGGCCTTTGAAATTTTGCCACTGGGTCTTCAGACTTCATCTGTCTGTCTTAAGATTAGCCCCTGAAACTTCTAAGAAGACACATAGTGACTAGAAAGATGGCTGAATAGGAACAGCTCCGGTCTGCAGCATCCAGTGAGATCAATGCAGAAGGTGGGTGATTTCTGCATTTCCAATTGAGGTACCTGGCTCATCTCATTGGAACTGGTTAGACAGTGGGTGCAGCCCACAGAGGCTGAGCCAAAGCAGGATGGGGCATCACTTTATCCAGGAAGCACAAGGGGTCAAGACGCTCCCTCCTCTAGTCAAGGGAAGCCATGAGGGACAGTGCATTCCTGCCCAGATGCTACACTTTTCCCAAGGTCTTCACAACCTGCATGCCAGGAGATTTCCTTGGGTATCTACACCATCAGGGCTCTGGGTTTCTAGCACAAAACTAGGCAGCCATTTGGGTGGAGATCAAGCTAGCTAACTATCCTAAATATATATATGCACCCAATACAGGAGCACCCAGATTCATAAAGCAAGTTGTTAGAGACTTACAAAGAGGCTTAGCCTCCCACACAATAATAGTGGGAGACTTTAACATCCCACTGTCTATATTAGATACATCAATGAGATAGAAAATTAACAAGGATATTCAGGACTTGAACTGAGCTCTGGGCCAAGCAAACCTAATAGACATCTACAGAACTTTCCACACCAAATCAACAGAATATACATAATTTTCAGCACCACATCACACTTATTCTGAAATTGACCACATAATTGGAAGTAAAATAGTCCTCAGCAAATGCAAAAGAAGAGAAATCATAATAAACAATCTCTCAGACCACAGTGCAATCAAATTAGAACTCAGGATTAAAATATTCAACCAAAACCACACAACTACATGGAAACTGAACAACCTGCTCCTGAATGACTACTGGGTAAATAATGAAATTAAAGCAGAAATAAATAAGTTATTTGAAACCAATGAGAACAAAGACACATGTACCAGAATCTATGGGACACAGCTAATGCAGTGTTTAGGGGGAAATTGATAGCACTGAATGCTCACAGGAGAAAGAAGGAGAGATCTAAAATTGACACCCTAACAACACAATGAAAAGAACTAGAGAAGCAAGAGAAAACAAATTCAAAAGCTAGCATAATACAAGAAATAACTAAGATCAGAGCAGAACTGCAGCAGATAGAGGCATTAAAAATCCTTCAAAAAATCAACAAATTCTGGAGCTAGATTTTTGGAAAAGATTAACAAAATAGATACATCACTAACCAGACTAATAAAGAGGAAAAGAGAGAAGATTCAAATAGACACAATAAAAAAATGATAAAGGGGATATTACCACTGATCCCACAGAAACACAAGCTACCATCAGAGAATACTATAAACACCTCTATGCAAATAAACTAGAAAATATAGTAGAAATGGATAAATTCCTGGACATACACACCCTACAAAGACTAAACTAGGAAGATGTAGAATCCCTAAATCCCTAAATAGACCAATAACAACTTCTGAAATTGAGACAGTAATTAATAGCCTAGTAACCAAAAAAAAAAATCTAGAATCAGACACAGTAATTTATAGATTCCAATGCTTAGCTGGAAACTGGACCCCTTTCTTACACCTTATACAAAAATTAACTGAAGATGGATTAAAAACTTAAACATAAGACCTAAAACCATAAAAACCCTAGAAGAAAACCTAGGTGATACCATTCCAGACAGAGGCATGGGCAAAGTCTTCATAACTATAACACCAAAAGCAATGGCAGCAAAAGCCAAAATTGACAAATGGGATCTAATTAAACTAAAGAGCTTCTCACCACATCAAATTAATGTTTATTCTCATATCCATAAGACTATGGAGCATATCAATTGTGGTAGTTTTAATATATTTCCTTTGTTCTTTGCAGACTTTTTCTGTTGAAGTGTTGGTAAATGACAACACTAACAAAACAAGCAGTTAATGAAATAATAAAAACAAAAAAAAATCAGTCCATCATTATCTCACTTATATCCTGGTCTTGGCCATTATTATCTCACTTATAGCCTGATCTTACTTATATCCTGATCTTGGCCTACTGAATTATACTCTTCTGAGTTAGAATCTGGTCATCTTCATTTTACAAGAACACTTTAGTTGACTCTTACTACAATTAGAGTACCACTGGTATAGAGGTTAATGATTCGGATTTAGATCAAATAGACAGTGGTTTTGTTGCAATCACAAAATATTTTACTGACCAACTATGATAAATGTATTTCTGTTCAACAATATTAAATTATATTGCTAGAATGAAGATAATACTGGCTTGTCATCCTTTTTTTTTTTTTTCTTTTTTGAGACAGAGTCTCACTCTGTCACCTAGCCTGGAGTGCAGTGGTGATCTCAGTTTATTGTAAATTCCACCTCCCGTGTTCAAGTGTTTCTCCTTCCTCAGCTTCTGGAGTAGCTGAGATTACAGGCGCCCGCCACTATACTGGGTTAATTTTTGTAGAGACGGGGTTCCACCATGTTGACCAACCTGGTCTCGAACTCCTAACCTCAAGTGATCTGCCCCTCTCAGCCTCCCAAAGTTCTGGAATTATAGGTGGGAGCCACCACACCCACTCAGTTTTTTTTTAATTGATAGAAATATTTGTATATATTTATGGAGAACATGTGATAATTATTGTTACATGTATAGACTATGCAGTGATTAAGTCCGGGTATCTGGGGTATCTATCACCTTAAGTATTTATCATTTCTATATTTGGGGAACATTTCAAGTCCCCTCTTCTAGTTGTTTTGAAATACACAATGAATCATTGTTAACTATAGTCATCCTACTCTGCTATCAAACCCTAGAACTTATTCCTTCTATCTAATTATGTTTGTACCCATTAACCAATGTCTCTTTGTCTCAACCCCCATCTCCTACAACACCTACATGCCCTCCCAGTCCAGGGTCTATTTTTCTTTGCTCTACTTTTCTAACAACTCCCAGCAGTAATCGGCAGCAAGTTTCCTGGACACTGGCTATACCATCAACTTTGATTAAATATTAATAATGACAAAAATTTTAAAGCATGACTACCAACCAACCATAATAAGTATTTGGCCTGAGAAAGAATAGCATCTTTGTATTTATCAACAACCGAGGTAAATTAGGTCATTCACAGCCAAGATTACTGAGAAATTAACTGTTACCTATGTTATAACTGATACTCAACTGATATTTAATGGTATTTTGAAGTTCTAACCACCACCTTAAAATCAATATTACAGAGGATTCCAAAATATATACATTATTTAGTTTTTTTTAACCTTTATTTTAGGTTCCTGGGTACATGTGCAGGTTTGTTATATAAGAAAATTCCATGTCATGGGGGTTTTATTTACATATTAATGTATTACCCAGGTAATAAGCATAGTATCCAATAGGTATTTTCTCAATCTTCAGCCTCTTCTCACTCTTCACCCTCAAATAGGCCCACAGTGTCTATTGTTCCCTTCTTTGTGTCCATACGTATTCAATGCTTAGCTCCTATTTATAAGTCAAAACATATGGCATTTGGCTTTTTGTTCCTGTGTTAGTTCAGTTAGGATAATGGCATCCAGCTCTATCCATGTTGCTACAAATTATATAAGCTCATTACTTTTTATGGCTTGTAGTATTTTATGGTGTATATGTATCCCATTTTCTTTATCTGGTCTACCATTAATGGGTAGTTAGGGTGATTCCATGTCTTTGCTATTGTGAATAGTGCTGCAATGAACATATACATGCATTTGTCTTTATGGTAGAACGATTTATATTCCTTTGGGTATATACCCAATAATGGGATTGTTGAGTAACATGGTAATTCTGTTTTAACTTCTTCCTGAAATTGCAAAACTACTTTCCATAATGGCTTAAATAATTTACATTCCCACTAGCAGTGTATAAGCATTTTCTTTTCTCCACAACCTCGCCAGCATCTGTTATCATTTGGATTTTTAGGACTAGCCATTCTGACTGGTGTAAGATGATATCTCATTGTGGTTTTGATTTGTATTTCTCTTATGATTAATGTTGTTGAGCATATTTTCATATACTTGTTGACCGTGTGTATGTCTTCTTTGGAAAGTGTCTGTTCATGTTCTTTGCTTACTTTTTAACTAAGTTTATCATTTTGTACTTAATTTGTTTAAGTTGTTTTTAGATTCTGGATATTTGCTTTTGTTGGATACATAATTCATGAATTTTTTTTCTTAGTCTGTAGGTTGTCTGTTTACTCTTTTAATTTCTTTTGTTGTGCAGAAGGTCTTCAGTTTAATTAGATCTCATTTGTCAATTTTTGTTTTCTTTGCAATTTCTTTTAACTTTGTGGCTAGAAACAGTTTTTCCTTTCCATATTTAGCACTACCTTCAAGGCCTCTTGTAAGGCAGTGGTGGTGAAAACAAATTCACTTAGCATTTGTTTGTCTAAAAAGAATCTTATTTCTCCTTCGATTATGAAGCTTAGTTTGGCTGAATATGAAATTCTTGGTTGTAATTTCTTTTCTTTATTAATGGTGAATATAAGCTTCCAGTCTCTTCTGGCTTCTAAGGTTTCTGTTGAAAAGACCACTATTAGCCTGAGGGGGTTTCCTTTATAGGTTACTTTCCCCTTCTCTCTAGCTGCCTTTAACATATTTTTTTTAAAATTTATTTCTTTCTTTTATTTTTGACTTTAGCCGTGTAGAACCTGATAACTATGTTTCTTGGAGATGATCATCTTGTGTAGTATCCATAAGGCTTCTGCCTTTTCCGAATGTAAATGTTGTCCTCTCTAGTGAGGTTGGGCAAATTTTCATAGATGATATCCTGAAATGTGTGTTTCCAAGTTGTCTGCTTTCTCTCACTCTTTTTCTGGGAAGTCAGTGAATCACAAATTTGGTTTTTTTGTTTTGTTTTTAGGTAATCACATATTTCTTGGAGGTTTTGTTTATTCTTCTTTATTGTTTTCTCTTTATTTTTGTCTGAGTTGTTTTGAAGGACCAGTCTTGGAGCACTGACATTTTTTTTCCTCAGCTTGGTTAATTCTGCTATTAATATTTGCAATTTTATTTGGAAATTATTGACACAAGCTTTCAGCCTGTCAGATGTTTGGTTCTTTTAAAAAATGGTCATTTCATCTTTCATCTTCTGTATCATTTTATTGTATTTCTTAGAATCCTTGGATTGGGTTTTGACTTTCTCCTGAATTGCAATGATCTTTGTTCCTATCCATATTCTGAATTCTATTTCTTACATTTCAGCCATTTCAGCCCTGTTATCCATTGCTGGGGAACTAGTGCAGTCACTGAGATAAGAAGAAACTCTGGCTTTTTGAATCGCCAGACTTCTTGTGCTGATTCTTTCTCATATATGTGAGCTGATGTTCCTTCAGTCTTTGAAGTTATGAGTTTTATGCTTTTATCTTCTTTGAGGCTGTTTGGGGTTTGATTGAGGTACAATGTGGGTTCAGTGACTAGCTTTGTTTCTGGAAGATTTTAGGGGGGCAGGACTCAACCCATCACTCCTGAGCTGCATGCTCTAATTCTGGGGGACTAGTATAAGCTCCTGGCTTTGTCCTTTGGCCCCTTGAAGTTAGGAACCTGCTCTGCTGGAGGGGGCAAGGAATTCCCAACCACTGGCCACAGCACTTCAGTGGTTGGTTTCAGTCAAAATGCTTCATCAGGTTGGTGTCAGCTGGATCTGTGCTTATTCACATGTGTCAGCAGTGGCAGCAGTGCATCAGGGTGTGCGTTTGTTGGCTGGGGCAGGGCACTGGCAGGCAGGGCTATTAGCTTCCATATGCATGTTCCTGCTGTTGGCAGTGGCCACCATATTAGTGATAATTTCCATTAATGTTTCAAATTAATGACAGACATCAAGTCACAGATTGAGAAAGCTAAAAAAGAACACTAAATGGGAAAAATACCAACAAAATTCACATGTAGACATATCATACTAAAACTTGTTTATTATTTGGCCTACAATAATATAAGTTCCATAGCAGTAGGGGGTTTGTCTGTTTTGTTCACCACTATATTTCCAGGATATAGTATTGTGCCTATTACACAAATCCATTCAATAAATGGTGAATCCATGAATAAATTAATCCTCAATACATGAAGTACTCTTATATCCTAAGACTTTCCCATTTACTCAAGATCCTACTGTCACACATTTGCATCCAGGTTCATACTGAGTGGGATTCCCTTTCCTGTTTTCGTGTACTGAGAAGCCAATTGTAGTGTTCCTGGGCACACCATTCTGTTAAGGGGGCTCAGCCTAGGCTTTTGCAGGAGTGGCTCCCCATGAGTCCCACTCTCAGTGCGTGCGAGTGCTACTTTATTTTTAACACACTACAAAGTTTTCTATATTGATATGATTACACTGAAAATTCCTAAACGAGAGTTCATAATTTGGATTCAGAAATGGTAATAATCCAAAATTTGGGAACTGATAAATTATAATTTCAAACAAATTTATCAGAAAATTTTGATTTTATTTGAATATTTTAAAATAAGTGATTTTATAGTGATTGAATATTACTAGGGCATCAAAGAAAAATATTTTTAAAAACTATTTTTGAAAAATATAGCAATATTATTGGTTTTGCTGTTAAACAAATTATCTTAATGTTTAGTTCCCATACATTTCAATTAAAGGAGATTACATTTATCAAACTGATATTTTTATTCATTAAAAGTGAATTTCTCACCTTAATTTCCACCAACACATACAATGACACATGGCGCTGCCTGCTGATACCCTTAATTGTAGAAGTGCCGTTGCCTGCTTATGGAGTACACCTGTTGGCCCAAGATGGGTTCGGTCTATTTTGATGTATCTAATTACATAACATTACTCTAATCCTCCTTGTTAGTTTGTTTCATGTTAAAACTATGTGTTTATTATGTGAGAAATTAGTATATTTTATGTCCAGTTCTTTACGTTTGAGAATTATTACAGAGATCGTATATCTGCCAGGTATTATAATCCAGCTCACATATTAAAAGTTTGTTTTAAATGTGAAAAAAGGGTAATTATTTTAAACATTTGATAATATTTACATGTGTGCTGTCATTTTCCAAGACAAGTTAATTCATTTAATTTCAGGCAAAATTGGCAGATTGACTAAGACTAAGATCTCCTTTGCATTTCAGTAGACTATTAGGCCTAGTGAGAGTGCCCCAGATGTTTACACTGGGGCCTATGGTTTTTGTTGTTTTTTTTTTTGTCTTTTAGTATTACACAAAATATATATATTTAATATTTACTTAATAGTTTTGCTTCCAAATTGTTCTCAACTTTGCATTGAAAGGATTGGTTTTCTCTTTCAAATGAAATATGAAAATGTTTTTAGTTTAAGTAATGATATGAAAAATTACCCATTTTTTAATATAAATGTACAATTTGAGATAGTTCAAAATTCTAACGTAAACAGTTTTCTTTTTCTTGAATTAAATAAATACATACAGCATACAAATTCCCTTTAAGAGACCTTGAAACCCATTAGTTTTGAGAATATAATATTTAGAATTAGCTTGGAAATTCAACCTGTTGTCATTCTATACACAATAGATAAGGATAATTGCCTAAGATTCCTAAGTTGCTGGCATCACAAGCCAGGATGTTCTTTCTAAAATCCAATTTGATCATTTTCTTCCTTTGCCTTAATCTAAAATGGAATATCACCATTTCACTGAAGGACCTTGAACATTTATTTCCTGACTGTCCTCATTCTTTACGAGTTCTCCACATTTATCCTTTGAAGTAGCCATGCATTATGTTGAAGCATATATCCATGTGTGCAATGCCTTTCTATCAGTAGTGAACTTCTTATATGTTCTTTATCTAATTCATACAAATCCATCCTTCTGAATTAGAGTAAGCTCTTATCTGAGTTCTTCTGTCTCCTGTGTACTTCCATAAAACATTGTAGATAAACTGTAACATTTTAATATATCATTTTATAAAGTATAAAACATTTTAATATGCATTATTCTTGCTTTATTTGTCTCTTCACTCAACTACTTTGTAATATTTTTGTTGGGAAGAAGCATATCTTGAGTTACTGTCTATCCTATAATAGCATACTACTTTCAACCAGTGTCCAATAAGTATTTGGTGAATAAGTAAATATGTGAACAACAGTATCTGACAGATGTTGAGCAAATATTACCAGAAAAAAAATACTTGAGGAAACAAAAGAAGAAATCTCTACTCTTCGTTACATGTACTCTTTACCAAGATAGTTAAAATAATATCTATTAAACAAAAATTATGGATTTTATATTTAATATGCATTTTTAAAATTCATTGTTATATTTCTTCACTCAAAACTCATATTTATCAAAACTCAGAATTATTATAATATTTAGAAAATAGCCAATACCACCAGTACCTAGAAGACAAACCTTGAAGTTTCCTACAATACACATCTTATTAGTGAACACAATCCCTGGTGATATTTTCTCAAGGCTCTTTTAATCATTCAGGATTAAAATTTCAAGATTTCAAATATCATCAAAGCAAAAAGACGACTAAAATGTGTAGATTTTCTACTCTGTTTGTAAACTCCTACTTCTGCCTGAATAAATAGCATCTTTAAATGTTTATCTTGTACTTCTAATGTCATAAAGGACGTGTGAAATAGTTCTGAATGACATCTGTCAACATGCACCTAAATTCAACATTTTGCTATTTCAAATAAAGTGCAAATATTTATTTTTAACTGAATAGAATCTATTCTACTTAATTGTAAAATATGTTTCCCCTTGTTTCCTATTTTTAAGGTGCTTATTTACATTAATAATTATAATTATTAATTTTTAACTGAAGTGCTAGAAAAAATAATTGAAAGTTAGGTAAAGATACATCTTATACCCAATGATCTAAAACATTTGGTCATTATTTGGCAAGACATATAACAATCTTATTGCTTTAAGACTTAAGGCTCTAAAGCAGGAACAAAGAACTTCTACAAAGAAGATAAATGTAAACCACTGTACCACTTTAGCCTACAACCAAATACAGCTTTAGAAGATTTTCCAAAACAATCTCCACAATTCCCTATGTATCCTGGTCCTTACTTCTGTTTCTGGGATTTACAGTGGTTCCAGACTTTGGAAATGGCAAAGATAATATACAGCTAGTCTGTATGAGATGAGTACTAAAATCTTGGAGCATGGAGAAGACAATATGCCTATCAGGTAGATGTTCACCAGGTAGTGCTGGATATTGAAAAAGTAACTTCATCCCTAGATGCTATACAGATGTCTTCTGGAAACTTCTAGATAAATTGCTCACAAAACTTGATGTGATTGAATAGAGTAAAATGATTAATAGTGTCAGTTTTAAAACCCATTATTTTTTTACAGAGAAAGAGGAATAAGTAATTTTATGGTGAGAGTAAAAGGAATTTTAATTTGTAATGAAAAAATTGACCAAAAATTTTCAGGGAAAACTGACTTATTTTTTTTTCTCTTTATAAAGAATAGATATGTGAGCTAAACTTTCTGGAAATAGAAACTATCCTCTTATTTGACCTACAAAATTAAAATAAAAATTAGTTGGTCTCATTTATTAACATTGAGGCAATAATGTCTGACAAAAGTATACATATAAAGATGGGTTTGCAATTGAAAGTGAAACAGTTATTTGCTGATAATCTGTGTCTCATAAGTTATAAATCTTAAATTTCTAATTAATCAGTATAATTTCTTTTTCTTGTTCATTTTCTTTCAAGATGCTTTGGGAAGAACATCACAGTTTTATGTAGTATTTGTCTCAGAACAGGCTTTATGACAATTCTTACAAATGAGATTTAGCAAGAAGAGAAGAGCTTAAATTCCTCTATTCTCTCATCCTTAGGAAGCAGGCTAAGGTCTGGGCAATTTTGTGAAAACACAGTGTGAAGTGTGAGTGTACATGTCAGTAGGAGTCAATGATAATCTCTCTTATCATAAGAAAACCATCATAAATAATTAGTAAAACATCACTGGTGCTGACTCAAACAGATGATTGAAGGACCAGGTCATCTTGATTTGATGTCCACTCTTTGAAGTAGTTGCTTAGAATACTTAGTTGCATAGTACCTTGAGACTTTGGGGCCTATAAGCAGGGACGATTCCTTTTGTCAATGGGAAGACACTAAGTGCACTGAGGGAAGCTTGATTCATGGACATCCCCTGCCAGAGGGAAAAAAGGCAATTCCCAATCCCAAGGTGGCCTTCCAGGTTTTTTTGCAGTTCTGTTCAGTGTATCATAAATTAAAAATACATATTTTAAGATCTTACAATAATGTGGTAATAACATATGGTGTCAAATACAATTACAGTTTAAGAAACATGACTAAAATCTGGACTGCACATTTGCAGGGTGAGACCATTCATGTTACCAGAATGTGACGATCAAGGATAGAGAAAGGAACAAATTTTACAGCATCAGGGCTATAGTGGATTACTTTGTGACCTACTCAATACCTCTTTAACATCCTTGGAAACTGAAAAGGCTAAACCTTAACAGTCAGCCACATATCTTAGGTGAAGTCTTGCTGTGTTAGTTTTCCAAGGCTGCCATAACAAAATATCACAACTTGTATGGCTTAAAAAATAGAAATTTGTTGTTTCACATTTCTGGAGGCTAGAAGTTCAAGATCAACGTTTTGACAGAGTTGGTTCTTTCTGAGGCTGTCAGAAAGAATCTGTTCCATGCTTCTTTCTTGGTCTCTGTTATTTTGCTGGCAACCTTTGATACCTCTTGTCTCATAGATTCATCACCTCATCTCTTCTTTCATGTTCACATGTCATTCTCCCTGTGTGCATTTTTCTGTGTCTAAATTTACCCTTTGTGTAAGGATGTCAACACTAGTGATTTGAGGCCCACTCACTTTGGTATGACCTCATCATAACTTGACTAATTACATCTGCCATGGCCCTGTTTCCAAATAAATTCACATTCTGGGGTATTGGATGTTACGACTTCAATTTCTGAATTTTGAGAGGACAGAATTCAACCCATCATCAAAATTGCCATATTTTACCAGATAAATCTCCTAACTGAAAATTGCAATAGTTCAGTCTGATCATCTAGAAAATTATTTAAATACTGTATGTAAAAATATAAACATCTATTATGTAAATATATATTTCCTATGTAATCCATATTATTTAAATATAGAGTAAAAGTATATCAATCCAAGACATATCCAGGGATGTGGAAGTGGATACTATTTTAAAGATTCTTTTATATGAGTGAATAATTAAAGCAAAAAGAAAATATTATACAGAAGTTGCTGTGTTAAGCATATTTTAATTGATCAACTGAGAATTGCACAATGATTACAAGGACATAGGCTGTAGTTGTTTTCAAATACAAAAAAAAAAGAAGCTATTACATAGAGCATAATTAGACCAATTTTTTATTCAAAAAAGGAATAATGCTAGTGATATGGTTTGGCTCTGTGTCCCCAGCAAAATCTCATCTCAAATTGTAAAACCCACATGTTGGGGGAAGGGCCTGGTGGGAGTTGATTGAATCGTGGGGCAGACTTCCCTTTGTTCTTTTTGAGGTAGTGAGATCTGATTGTTTTGAAATCGTACGGCACTTGCGCCTTCACTTTTTCTGTCACCAGCCTCCATGAGAAGACATGACATGCTTCCCCTTCGCCTTCTGTCATAATTGTAAGTTTTCTGAAACCCTCAAACCATGCTTCCTGTTAAGCCTGCAGAACTTTTTCCTGTTAAATAAAAGTAGTAAAACCTCTTTTACTTAATTTATAAGTAAAAGAGGGTTTACTTAATTTATAAATTAACCAGTCTTGGGTAGTTATTTATAGCAGTGTGAAAATGGACTAATACAGCCAGTTTACTTTATTATTTCTTTTTCTTTCCCAGTTTGTGGATAAATCACGGTAGCTCTTCTATTGATTTACCGTGTGACTTTGAAAGTGTTACTTTTCTCAACCTCAATTTCTTCATTAAAAACTAGAATGCATGCCTTTTTGCACGGTCACTATTAAGATTAAAAGGATGTATATAAATATTTGTCATTAGCATAATGTATGACACATAAAAGTCAACACATGGTAGTATAAGATAGACTGATATTATCAGCATAGTTACTTCTCTGGCTTTGTGGTTTCAGAAGGGAAGGACTATCATTCTCAGTGTCATTTTTTTTAAAGAGTACAACAAGCTATTTGTTTCTGGGGAATAATCTATGACTTTGAACATAAAGACCTATTAAGAAAGGCAGATGCGATAGGCCAGATCATGAAATTCTTATAGCCGTCTCAAGTAAGGTTGAGATAATGTGAAGAAAATCTGGAAATTCCTATCCTACTTTCAAAATTTAATGAGGTATAATATTAATTATATTTTGTGGAAACCATGCCAACCTAAGAGGTTACAAACTTCTTCTTTACTGCCTCAATCACTTTACTCTTTGGCCAAGTTACCTACATTCCCTAAGACCAGTTTTTCTATCTGTGAAATATGCCTTATGTGCCTGGTCAGCATTTGACACAATTACTGCTTAAAGAAAGTCATTTTTGTTACTGTTTATTTTCTATTCCCATACTCTGACCTTATATGTAGTCTATTCAACAGCAAAATTCAGGTAAAAGTGCCCTCATAAATGCCCTGGTACTTTTTGATGTTATGCTTTGACTCTTTCATTCATAAATTCATTATCTCTTTTTTAGTATTTTGTCTTAGGTTGGCATCATCTCTCAGATCAAATCAATTTTGTAAGGTAGTCTCACTTTTCCAAGAAGTACTTATTTTATTTCTCCCAAGCTTTACTCACTAAAGCTTCAATATGATAGGTTTTGGAAACATAATTTTTAAAGTCTTTCAGTAAAAACAGCTGTTGTAATAGCTTCAAAAACTACCATCTTGAAAGAACAGCCCACCCACCTCTAAATTAAGCACCTAGAACACATTCTGAAGATTCATTAAAATCAAAGAAGTGTGTGGAAATAAACATCTTCTAGGAGTAAGGCTAGCCACACAACTAATACAAATTAATGCTGAAGAGGACAAAATCAACATACCATTAAATTTTGATATCTAGCACATTATATAAATCACATCTTGCAAAGTGATGGTGAAAACTATTCCCTGAATTACCTTTCATTTTCGAAATTTAGATTGAATATGACTACTCAGGAAGGCCTCCCAGCCTCGTTGCACTGTGCTCTTTTCCCTCTCAAATGGAAAGATCAGATTTTTATTTTATTACAAATGTGTTACTTTCCCCTTTAAATATATCTGCTGTTTTATTCAGAAGTGTGATTACATCATCTTGGAACTAGCTCTTCTCAGGACAACATCTGTTATTTCATAGTCAGGTCAATATGAAAATACTATTTTTGGTATATTCTTTTCTTGCCAGCGTTTTCTAATTTCCCATAATATGTTTACTCCACTTAATAAAGCTTTCCTGAATGACACATTTTTCTCCAAATAAAATTAAAGTGCCAAAATCTTGTCTGTATCTAGATAATATCTTCCTAGTTTTACTTAATTCAAAGTACATGTTTTTTTCTAAATCAATATGGGTCATAATATTGGAAATGAAAACATTTTGCTTTGAAATAAAACTGGCTATTAGTTTTCATTATCTACAGAGGTTTCATAGGAAAAATCATCAAGTTTTAAAATATCTCTCCTTTTGAAACAAATTTAATGGTGACACAATTAGAAGCTAACAAAAACAATGTTTAAATACTGTATAAAAATTTAGAATCATTTCCAAGGAAAAGACCTATGAACTAAGAAAATTGTATTTTAGGAATAATTTATCAACATGAGAAACAATTAAAAACAAACAAAACTGTCAGTGAGCTTATATAGTTGTACAAAAAGTTGCATTCATATGCAAGAGATTTAATGGTATACTTTTAATAACCTTATGCATTTGAAAAAGCTTGATGATTATCTGTTTGTAAAATATGCAATTTCAAACTATTACATAAATTCAACACATTATTATCACTATGTGAATTTATGGGTTTTTTTCAATATTCAGATTAGCCTAATCTTAGCAATAATGAGTATTATCCAAATTAAGTATTTATCAGTAAAATAAAATCTTTCCTCTTCATCTAACATTATAGGATGCTTGGTCATGATTTTAGATGAATTGGGTCTTTATATATCACAGTGCTATGGGTTTTTGTCTAAATTTAGGTTGATATTTATCTTCCTGCTTGTGTGAATCTGCGTGTGTCTTTAGCACCTATTTTTCACCTTTAATAGTAGTTATCAAACTTATTTCACTTATTTATTTCCTTAAATGCTGACAATTCATTCCCATTAGTATTCACAAAGGGAAGTCCTCATTATTCACATCATTGTGCCTGCTAAAGAAAGACCACATGTGGGTCTTCTCTGGTTTCTTAATGTCCAGTCTGTGATGACATTTTTCATGATTTCAAGAGTGCACTTTATCAAAGGTCAACTGCAGACAAGCCTGGGATGTATTCCAAGGCCCATTTCATGTGCTTCCAATTTTTTGCTCTTCAAAACCACCATTTTTCTCACCCATTTTCCAGAATTTTTATCACTCAAAGATTTTAGTGAGTGATAAAAATCTTTTTAGGCTGGTGGGGATTCTGATACTCTGACATCCTCATTCTTATTGGTAGTATTTTAGACATACTTGAAATTATCTACTTTGAGCATCTTGAGGAACTACATTTTTGCAAAACACACTTTAGAAAATTGTTTTCATTTATTGCTCAAAAGGCACAGTATTCTAAGAATCAGATTAATAACACACTTTACAACTTATCTTTCTGCCATTTCTGAGATTGAAAGAAAGTTTTGTGTGTAGAGTGATCATGATGCTTCCAAGATTGCATTGGCATTGCCCTGGCTCTAATAGTTTATTTTAAAAAATTTTAAAGGAAATTTTTAATAAGAAGAGAAACTGGATACAATGCCATTTACCTGTTTTTTTTTTTCTAATACAGCATTCAGTACTAAAATTCACTTGATCCTCCAAAGTGCATTTTGTAGAGGTTAACATACATAGAATAGCTAATAAAGAATAAATAATTTTTCTTCAGATTTATGATTTATTTGAAATCCATAACGGTAAAAACAGCTTGTTCTGAAAGCATATTTTGTATTATGCCAGATGAAGATTTCTAAATGTGCCAAAATAAAGACTTTTTCTAGAAATACATTATAATAGCATTGGGAATCTAATTGCAAGTTACATTAAAGGGAAGTAACATTTTCTCCTAAAAGCAAAAAGTAGTACTTGTTGTGGATTTGCAATTCCATAATGTTTTTCATCTGAATATTTCAAATGCTCAGGGTGTAATTATAAGGGCATCAAGTTTACACGACAGGCTTGTGAGAAGAAGGATTTCATGTAAATGAAAACATGGTGTGCTTTCATAGAAAATTTGTTTTCAAAGCATTTGACTATGAGCTGGGAGTCTGTGTTTTGTTATTGTGGTTATAATAAAGGTAGCTTTTACTATCTGCCTAGTAACTTTCAGGAGATTAATGAGTCAGAAAGAATCAGGTGTTCCAACCTGAAGTCACCATGATAGCAAACATTTAGTTATCTAAAGTAAAATACTAAATACAGAAAGATAGGCCAAAAGATATAACACTTAGTGGTAAAAACTCTTCTGTGACATCTTTAACTTCTTGAGTACATCTAGTTTTATGGGCTTACGGACAGTTCAGTGTGGGCATCATACTCTGTCAGGAAAACTGAATCGGCTTGCCCTCAGTACTTTTAACCAGTAAGCTAGACCATATGGCTCTCCATAACAGTGAAACTATACTCCAGAGACCTCATTTATGTGCTCCTGGTGTTAGATTTATAACCATGCCACATGTCTTTTAATTTTTCAACTTAACATAAACCCTTGTACTTTACATAGGATTCCTCACATACATAGGTTTCTAAGGTAAGGGCTTTTCAAGCAAGAGTTTGGTGGTGGCCCACCACACTGAGTAATTGCTAACATTGTGTCTAATAATTTACAAAGCACTTTTGTGAAGTTCCTTTATATTTTGAATACAATAGTTGCCCTGAGAAAATCACCCATTATTGGCCCAGCACAGTGCTGTCATATACATTAACCACAGATGTTTCTGAATAGATGTTTATCTTGGATAAAAGGAAGATAAAAGTGGCAACAGTGTGGGTGGGGCAAAATTTGGCTCTGCTCTGCCCTATTTTTCTATCATCAGTATAATGTATTTTATAAATGGAATAGTCTGAGAGGATTTACTAAACCTAAATGAGTTCAAGGACAGGAAGAGCTAAAACTGTGATGAAGTTCCAGATGGTGAGTGTAGCACCCGTCTGCCAGCACCTGCAGCTTTGCTCTTAGTGCAGGATTGGCTGTCCCTATCAGTATATGCTAGAAAACAAATTAACAGCTAAACAGAGAGGACACAGGCCCTGCCCGGGCATGTTTGTTTGTACATTGCTTATTTAGCTGCTGTACATTGAAAAGCATAAGTTCTACATTTTTTCTTTTCCTTATTTTTGTGAGACGGAGTCTCACTCTATCACCAGGCTGGCATGCAGTGGCGTAATCCTGGCTCACTGCAACTTCCTTTTTCTGGTTTCAAGCAATTCTCCTGCCTCAGCCTCCCTAATTGCTGGAACTACAGGTATACACCTCCACGCCTTGCTATTTTTTTTGTATTTTTAGTAGAGACGGGGTTTCACCATGTTGGCCAGGATGGTCTTGATCTCTTGACCTCGTGATCCACCTGCCTCGGCCTCCCAAAGTGCTGGGACTACAGAAGTGAGCCACCGGGCCAGGCCCATTTTTTCTTCTTATTGTAAAATATCGACTATATATCACATATGCAAATAACACTGTCACACATTGGTATTATCTTTCAACCCCTGCTATGCTCCAAAGAATATTATCAGTTTACAGATGAGGCTAAATTAGGCTCAAATTAAACAATTCTACCCAAATCATTAAAATTAATAAGAAAAAGAGGAAGAGTTGTTATATTAATAAAGATGCTAAAGTTGGCTCTCTTTCCTTTATAACCTAATCCTTCCATTTATTCATGCACTGACTGTTTGCTGAAGACTAACCAAATATTCAGCTCTGAGCTACGTGAAAAATGTATGTGACAGTTACCATAAGGACCTTTTCAGGAGCTTTCCTCTCATTTTCTATTGCTAACAGAAAGCCAATTTCATTTGAGGCAGCCCCAGGGACTGTTTTCCTTGAGCGATAATAACACTACTCCTCTTTGGTGGCAACGTAATTTCCCTACTTCCCTTGCAGCTATAAGCAGCACATAACCCAGTTATGGGCAAGGAGACTTTTGTGAAGTATTGTTTCTTTGACGAATAATAGTGTCCTCTCAAGGAGAAGACATTACTCCAGCCCTTTCTTTCTGCTAAGTTGCTGGAGTAAGAAGATGTTATGTGTAACTGTGGCAACCACCTTTTTGTGATAATGAAAGACAAAGATGACAAGCCAACAGTTTGAAGAGAGTGGAAAAGAAAGAACGGGTTGATTATATCATTGAAACACTAAGTAAAATCTGATCTAACCTCTAAATAAATTCTAATTAACCTAAACCTAATTAGGTTAGGAAAAACATCTCTAAGGAGTGACATAGATCTGAGGAATCAATAAGGATTAATTAAAGAGAGACACATCGTAAAGGAGAGCTCAGGCTGACATCTGGCAGGTATCCTTCTGGGACAAAAATAACAGAAGAAAAAACTGGCAGCAACCCTTACTGTTCTGCAGCCACTGCAGGTGATACCCAGGCAAGCAAAGTCTGGAGTGGACCTCCAGCAGTCCTACAACAGGAGGGCCTGACTGTTAGAAGGAAAACTAAGAAACAGAAAGAAATAACTTCATCAGCAACAAACTGGACGTCCACTCAGAGACCCCATCTGAAAGCCACCAACCACAAAGACCACAGTTAGATAAATCCACAAAGATGGGAAGAAACCAGCGCAAAAAGGATGAAAATACCCAAAACCAGAATGTCTCTCCTCCTCCAAGGGATCACAACTCCTCACCAGCAAGGGAACAAGGCTGGATGGAGAATGAGTCTGATGAATTGACAGAAACAGGCTTCAGAAGGTGGGTAATAAGAAACTTCTCTGAGTTAAAAGATCATGTTCTA